>JAOWBN010191885.1:0-15642 GCA_028565015.1 Pinguicula moranensis | reverse complement strand
CTTCTCCTTCTTCTGCTCCTGCTTCTCCTCCTTCTTCCTGCTCCTGCTTATCCTTCTCTCCTTCTTCTCCTTCTTCTTCTTCTCCTTCTTCTTCTACAGGCCCATCAACCAAATAGCTCAGGTGATGATCATTATGTCTATGAAGGGCACACTAAGGGGAACTACACGGTGAAGGGAACTTACAAGGCATTGTGTGATTTATACCATATAGTATAGACCTCAGAGCCAACCGAAGACCATATGAGAATATGGAACAAGTTCTCTCCAATGACGGAAATGATCATGTCTTAGAGAGCTTGCCATAATGCTTTTCCAATGAAGGCCTCCATGCGGAAGAGGTATATAATTCCCCGTAACAACTTATAAACTGTCCCCTCAGCTCAACAGGTCTTAGCTCGCACCCTATTACCTTACTTGTATGGCGGAGAATCAAACTCTGGCTACTCTCCAAAAACCAGTTGATGCAATCAAATACTGTTTCCGTCTTTCCATTAGCCTTGCCTCCCCTCTAGGACTTTCTGTTAATGAAACCTGATGTGATCAATACTGATGCATGGAAATCAATTTGGATAGCTATACTGTGGAAAATCTAGAAGACAAGAAATCGCTCTCATTTCCATAACCAGAAGGTAAATGTGCAGTCTTTAATTCAACTCATTCAACGAGCTATCTGACTGGGATTAAGATTCATAAGATCTATGGCTCTTTTCCCCTATTCACTAACTAGTTTTTTTGTTTTTTTTAAATGCCAAAATCATATATATATATATATATATAGGATATAATATTTACATATGTTCCAAATAAGAAGTAAAATATGTACATGTCATAGACTAAGAACCTATGGTGAGTAAGCCATAAAGAAAGTTGCTGAAGGTGATGTCTTGTTCATGAACTAGCTGTCCTATCCTTTCCTCATATCCTACGGTATAGCTACGGGTGATCGCGTACTTGGCTCCTGTAACGTCATGAATACACTAGCATCTCCGCATTCAGTTCCTCGCCGTACACTACTTTTCACAAAATTGATTATCCTGATTATCAACTTATCGATACCCTTTTTTAGGAATATCAGTGCATAGCTCCTTCCAGTTTGATGAGCTATCCCTGTAATGATTGTGGGATATTTCGGATTGGATAAGGATAGAAGTTCACTTCCAATACATTTCTCAGCCTCAATCTTGAATTGGCTTCATTGTGATCATAGGTAGCAATCTGTCCATTTTTTCTGCTCCGTGACGTGCCAACTCATTTTTTTTCACTGTTGATCAAAATTCCTCTTTTGACTAGATGGTCCAATGTAGTACATGCCTTTGATTGTTTGTTATATTCTTTTCACCATATTCCCATTTCTCTGATTTGTGGCACAACTTCCTTCTTAGACACTTGGTGAGTGTTTTGAATCTCTGTTCGTTCCAATTGCACTTCTCTTTGATTCAGTGTTTCTTCTTTCCATTTTATGGAGGGTTCCTGTTTCACCTTTCTACTCTCTGATATCACACTTGCTTATGCGGTCTATACCTCCTGAGAATAGCCTTACTTTGCCTCCGACAATTTCCCTCCTGCCTGTTACTTCCACCAATAATCCGGCTTAGGCGCCTCTAGCTGCCTTCTAGTGCCTCTAATCATTTATTGTGTTATATCAACAAACTTCCTTCAACTATCCTTTGTCGAAGCCCTCTTAAGTGATAGTTGTGCCATTTCCGACTGCCCGGTTGGTTCATGTCTACTTGTAAGTAATACTCTTTCCTTAATATGTCAATTCCTGCATTGCCTACCTTCCATGGTGCCAAGAAGCAGTTTGCCTTCCCCTAGCTGAGTTTTAAATTTTAGTTCTGAAAGGCATTCCCTAGGGGCGTGAAGCTGCCCAGGGAGGGGGTTGGCTTATTGAGTTGGCCATCTTCCTGGAAACTGTTGCTCCGCACCTAACCTGTACTTGAAAGAAATACAGAGTAGTGAACTATTCTTTCACAGTTATCCATAGTAGGAAAAGAGTACTTCCTGTTAGTCTCATGTTGAACAAGGATATAAACATTGTCTCTGCTCATATTCCTCCTTTTGTAATTACCAAAAAAGAATAGGTTTCTGCCTCCTGTATTTTCCTCTGCTCTCTGCATGTATCAAGAAAACTCAAAACGAGCTGAAAGCATTGAACAAAGAAATAGAAACTCAAATAAGTCTCATACAACTTTATGGGCTCAGAATCCAGTCATTTAATGCGTAGGAAAACATATTATCTGATTTTTTCACCTTAACCCAAAGCCATGTAGAATGTTGAACATTAAGTATAATTTGTGCAATGTTTATGTCTATGGCCTGGAAATGTTTTCTGTTCTGTGTTTTCCAAATATGCCAACATGTTGAGCGCCATATTGACTTCCATGTACACAGGTTTACCTCCCTTGGTTTACAATTGCAGAATTCAGGAAATGGTAGTCCCTCTCTCTGGTTTTGTAACAGACCTTGTGTATTTCTTAACCAATTGTGAATGCCTGCTCAAACCTGCATTACAATTCACAGTTAAAAAATAGGTGGTTTATAGATTCAATTTTCGTATCCACTTGACAAAGAGTGCAAGTAAGAGGTTGCTCATTTTGAATACTGTTCCTGTTCATCAGTTCTTCTTTCACTGATAGTGCTTTCTGGATCAACTTCCATCCGAAGATCATTATTTTTTGGGGAGTGACTTTATTCCATACTAACTGCAGCCTAGTTGCTTCTTCAAGAGAAATATGTATTTGTCCCACAATCTCCTACGCCATGACAAGTTCCACCTCCACTCATTGCTAGACCAGTAACCCATATTCCTTATATATGCTTCTTGATTTACTGCAATTCTGAAAAGTCTTGGATACTTCCCAGTTAGTGGGGAATGAATGCGCCATATATCCGTCCATAATTTAATGTTGAGACGATCCCCCAGACTTTGCTTGATGTTCTGCTAAAGTTTGATGTCCTCTGTTACCTCTAGGAGATTTTTCCACCATGAGGACACACTAGATCTGTTGCCTTGTCTGTACACATTAGCTGAGGGACGTTGCAGTTCTCTGAGACCACCTAAGACCAGAGTCCCTCCCTGACCATATTTGGAGCGCAAGATGTCCTTTGTCAGACTCTCTTCATCAGATATAATCCTGTTGCGCCACTTCCCCGGCATAGCAGTATTGAAAACTTCCAAATTCCTAACGCCAAGTCCCCATTTATCAGTTGGTATTACCATTTTATTCCAAGCTATCCAACAAACTCGTCTTTTTTTTTTCAGCACTGCTGCCCCAAAAATAAGCCCTCATGATAGAATTTAACTTTTGTAGGACAGAAATTGGAGCTTTAAAATACCCCCACGAAGTAGGTCGGAAGTGCTATCAGCACAGAATTAGCATCTCTGATATCTGTTTTTTTTCCATAGGTTTAAGGTTCTGCTATACTTGTCCATGATCGTCTTCCAAGTAGCCTTTTTCTTTGGGTTGGCACCAAGTGGCAGACCCAAGTAGGAGAATGGGATTTTTCCTTCTTTGCAACCCAAAAAAGTTGCCATTTCATGTATGGTTCTTTGAGCAGTATTAATTCCAATGAGACTGCTCTTACTGAAATTTATTTTCAGCCCTGAAGCAAGTTTAAATTTGAGGAGGATTGTCTTGAATGTTTTTATTGTAGTCCAGGAACACTCTTCAAAAAGAAATGTGTCATAAGCAAATTGGAGATGTGTGAGACTAATCCTATCCGCCCCTATTTGGACTGGTTTAAACTTTTGCCTATCCGCTGCTCTTTGAATCAATCTTGAAAGTCCTTATGCAGCTATCAAATATAGGAAAGAGGATAGGGGATCCCCTTGTCTTAGGCCTCTTTTAGGGTAAAATTCCGGAGTTGGACTTCCATTAATGAGAATGGATGTCAAAGCTAAGCTTCGAAGTTCCTTGGTCCAACCAATCCAAATTGTTGGAAAGCCCATCTGTCTCATTATGTCCTGAAGATACTCACAATTAACCATGTCATATGCTTTTTTCAAAATCCACTTTTAGAATAGGAACAACCCTTTTCTTTCTTTTCATCTCCTCTTTGGCTTCATCAGCAACTAATAGTCCATCCATTGACTTCCTACCTCTACTAAATGCCATCTCATATGGAGAAATAATGTCGCCTATGATTGAACTGATTCTATTAGCCAATAGTTTTGAGATGATTTTAGGGATCGCTCCTATAAGAGTGATAGGCCGAAAGTCATTGAAAGTAAGAGCATGATCTTTTTTTGCCAAAAGTATGATATGAGCTGCATTATTCCCTCTGACCAACTTACCGTATTTGTAAAATTCTCCAAATAGCTGATATAAGTCCTCCTTTATGAGATATAGAATTTATGGATAAACTTGAAGTTTAATCCATCCGGGCCCGGACTTTTATTTTGTCCACACTCAGCTACTGCAGATAAGATTTCCCCTTCTGTGAAAGTTGAAATCAGATACCCTTGTGCTTCCAAATTTAGCCTTTTGAAAATCCAATTCCAGCATTTAGGTCTGGGCCCATTATCTTCATAATATCTCATTGTGAAATGTTGTTGAAAACTCACTTTCATCAGCTCTGGATATTCTATCCAATTGTTTCCATCCCAGATTCCATTGATAGAGTTCTTCCTCCTGTTTCTTTGAACACATTGGTGGAAATATGAGCTGTTTACTTCCCCCTGCCACAGCCATTTTGCTCTGGATTTTTGCACTGCTACGCTGTCCAATTGTCTATTAATCGTGTTCAACTCTTCTCTAAGCTAATGTTAGTTGACTGTAATGTATCAGCTAACTGCTTTGAACTTAATCTCTCTGCTTTCACTTCATTTTCCTTGGCTAGGTTTAATAGTTCAGTTCTTATTGTTTCCGAATTTTGCTGAGCAGTTAAGGACCATCTTTTGATGCTCACTTTTAGTGCCTGAAACTTAGCCTTCAGTCTGAAGCTGCTGAAATCTTCAATCACTGTGTTTTTCCATGTATTCTCCACAATTTCCACGTATGATGTGTCATCCAGCCAACAATCTAAGACCTTAAATGGTTTTGTTCCCCAGTT
This sequence comes from Pinguicula moranensis, assembly GCA_028565015.1. Lineage (NCBI taxonomy): Eukaryota > Viridiplantae > Streptophyta > Magnoliopsida > Lamiales > Lentibulariaceae > Pinguicula > Pinguicula moranensis. The sequence goes on along the minus strand of JAOWBN010191885.1, from coordinate 10,590 downwards.
GGTTACCTTTATTTCAAGTCTCACTGGACAGTCTGAATCTTCCCTTTGTAGTCCAGTTTGTATCCATTCTGTTCCCTGCTGGAGCCAACTGTCATTACACAAGAATCTATCTAACCTGCTCATTGCTTACAGTGAATTCAAATACCATGTAAATCTCCTTCTTTCCATTCTCAAATCCACTAACCTTAAATCATTGATCAGTTTCCTGAAACCTAGTATCTCGTGCTCATTTTGATGAGTTACCGAGCCTTTTCTCTCATTTACATTAAGTATTGCGTTGAACCCCCCCATCAAACACCACTTTTGTTCTTCTTTTCCTGCATATAGTTCTCTTAGATTGTTCCACTGTCTTTGTTTGGATGGAAGGTCTCTGGGCCATATATATTCATCATGTTCAAAATTATGTCCTCCTGGTTCCACCTGCCATTGATTCCTAACACCCATTCAGCATCCAAAAGAAGGAGTCTCTTAAATTTATTCTTGTCCAAATGCAAAGTAACCCTCCTGATTATCCTATAGAACCTTTATAGGCCTAGCCATATTTTGAATCCTTTCAGAGATAAGAACAAAGATTATCCTCAATAGTTTCAATCTTTTTCTCTTGCATAATTATGAAATCCGGATCTTCCTTAGCTATTAGACATTTTATTCTCTTCTTCCTACCTGGGCTGCATAGGCCTCTTACATTATAGGTGAGTATCTTCATAAAACCAATTTTCCATCTCCCTTATTGGTGCTTCCAGGCGTTGCCACTTTTCTGTGCCTTTTTGTTGCTGCCATTTATTTTCATCATTTTTTTTAGAGTTTCTGCCGAATAAGGTTCTTACATGAGTCCTAACTCCCATCCTAATTCCATGATTTCTTCAGCTTCTAGCCTTTGTTGCTTCTCATAAACTGTTATATCCAGGTGTATGTCCTCCTGAGGAGGAGCCTGATCCTGCATAGTACTAACCCAGTTGTTTAAGTTTGTCACCCTCCTTTCTGCTCTGACTTCTAGTTTTTGAACCCTCGCCCTGTTTTTTTTACCATTGTTGTCTTCTTTTTTGGCTTTGGAATGCTAGAGACTTTCTCAACCAAATCTATCTATAGGGGTGGGAATTCAGTTGTAAAGTTTAGCACTGCCTCTGAAGTTACTCCCCTTCTAATTGAGATGGCTTGATGGTACTGAGGGGTGATCCAACCTGAGTTGTGCTAACTACTTGTTCTAGTTCTCGTGAAATAAGCAGAGACTCGGATCTTATCCCATTATCAGACCTGCATCCTTGTACCTTCTTACTGACTGTCTGGACTTTTAGTGGAGTCTTATCACAGTCTACCAAGATCATGGCCTCTTTTACCCTAGGGCGCTTTACTGACTGCTCTGGTGTTGGCTCAGTAATCTCCTTTCCCATCTCCTCATATGACAACTTTTTAACTTCCAACTCAATTTGGTCTCCAATCGCTGTAGGCCACCAGTTCAGTTTATGTGGTAACCACATTCTGTTGTGAGTCTTCAGTAGGAACAAGGACATGATTACTCCTAGGGGTCGATTCCTAGCCTGGTTGGATAGCAGAAATATCCCAAAGCACCTCATCCTCACTCTCAGAGATATGACTGATGCTTAGACTTGAACTATCCTCTGAGTTGTGGGAGCTTTTGTTATAAAACCATGAATTTATCTCATACTTCATGTTATTGAGTTCTCTCACCTTAAGGGATATTAATTGTTCCTTGATGACTATAATCATTTGAGGCCTTACCTCTTGATCTGGCTCAATCTGTAGAAGCATTTGTATCGCTTCTAAGTACCTATGTTTTATGGAAAGATCATCGATCATGATCACTGTTCCCATTGCTGCACCTATTTGTCGCATAATATGTTCTGACCAATACCTAAGAGAGAGCCCATAAATCTTGATCCATCTTGTATTTGAAGTATAAGATTCCTCTTAACTCCATGGAAATATGTCATCCAACCAATTCAGAAGCCATATAATGTCATTTTCTATCATCTTATGCAGGTCCATTCCATCTTCTTCCCATAAGAGTACCCTAAATGAGTCAATTGGACTGACAATAACACTTAGATACCCAACCGATTTAAGCTGAAGCTGCAGTTCCAGTCCGTATCTTTGTGTAATATACCTACAAAACCAGATTTCAGCCATCATTGATCAGTATCTAGAGATATACAAAATGAGGGATTGACTTCCTCTTTATGTGCCAACTGTTGTATCCGTTCATTCCTGGTGTGCTCACATCCTTTGGGGGCAGCTATTCCTAACTCCGAGATTGGTTCTCTGCTTGTTGAAGCCACAACCATCTTCGTGTTTGCTGTCATTTTCTAAGGAAGAGTTGGTGGCTGGATTTGCACTGGAACATAGGCTGTCTGACCATACTTTTTCTCCGTGATCTTTGGGAATCTAGCCACATTTTCTTATAGCCTATATGATCCAATCCAGATGTTGTTATTTGACCAAAGTTGATTCAATATTCAGCGGATGCAGAATGAATCCAAATAGGCAGCCTGATTTACTCATTTTTCTAGCTATCTTCAGGTTTTTAACTTCTTATTGTCTGTTAAGAATCTTCCAAAGTTGTTCTTCCTTGCATTGCTCTGTAAGATTTGTAATGAAATACGTTACCTTCGCATTTCCTTCTGGTAGACTTACATTCCGCGGGGTCAATCTTGGCCCTAAGCGATAATGAACAGAAATCGGGTTCTGCAACATGAACGCCTATTTATAACTCCTACTCTGACTATGTTGTGTGGTCATAATCATAGGACGTGTTCCAGACCTGATTTCCGCTCTTCTTATCTTCCTCATCTGGTGCACCGGAAGACTCCACATGCTCTACACTTCTAAGGAATCCAGCTATGGATTCCGTTACGAAAACTTCTACTTACTAATATTTACAAATATGGATAGGGTGACTCCTCGGGCGCGTGAGGCATCCCTAGGGAGAGGAGGGAGGGGTGGAGCTGCAAATTTTACTAGGCGATGGCTAGGGGTTGAGAAGGGCGAGTTGTAGGTACAGATTACACAGTGGGTTTACTGTTCATGTAAGAGCACTCTCGTGGGAAAGAAAAATACCGTTTATCTCAATGATTTCATTATTCACTAACTAGTTGGTTATTGAATCCATATTCCTGCCTTGAATTTTGATGATAACTTCTAGGCACTAACTACCTTTGTTATGAGCTGACATCATGGACACTAGAATGCATAGGATACTACTCATTCCAGGCAATGTGAACCCACTTGAATGATCACTAATGTAAACTGAACAGAGTAGTCTCTCTACCCTTACTCCCCTATTATTCTAATCTAACTGTCTCCCATCCTCGTGGTGGTACATGTCAGGTGGATGCTAATGACACACACATTAGCTCATGTTATTTGAATTCAGATGTCCACGTTGTGGCTGCCTGGCCGTAGTTTTGAGAAGCAAAATTTGTGCAGCTAAATGTTGCAGGGTGTCCAATTTAGTTTATCCTGCTTCTATCACACGGGGATGGCTGTTAAGGATGCCCACCTAATAAAATCAGATTAAGATTATTACCTCCACCATGATATACGAAGATTAATATAGAAAGGAGCAAAGTTTGTGACAAAAATCACTGGACTATGATGTTATTAGGTGAACAGGCGGAGTTTTGCTTACTACTACAGTATAGACTCTTGTTGCCCTCGGATAGCCTGCATAGTTGGATGTCGGTAGATCACTGTTGCTCTACCCCTTATGTTATTACTAATGGGGTTTAGCGGCAATCTTTTGACCTTTATACTATAAAATATACAAGCTGAGTTGGGTTTTATAGCAAGATAACAATCCCTGTAGTCATTCTATGGCAGTCTGCATAGCTGAAAGTTATGTGATCACTTTGCTCAGAACCTTACCTTCTCTATATATTAGATCTATGTATCACATGTATTTCACCATCTTCTTCTTACTTCCTTTTCTTTTTTTCTTCTTTTCTTCTTTTCTTTTCTTTTCTTTTCCCTTCTTGTATCTTCTTACCACTGGTAAGAATATTGTACATTCATTTTACTGATTAATGTATTATGGCTTAACAAAAAAAAAAGGTGAATACATCAGGAAGTAAGACAAGGGGCAGGAGAAGAGGGAGTACATATGAGTCTAGCTAGTGGAATATAATTCAAGACACCACAAACACAAATTGGTTCAGATAGTATATTAGGCTAAAGGTGGGTAGTGGTTTAGGAGTGAGGTTTTTGAGAGATGGATGGCATCACAATACGATATCCTGGATTATTCACGATTGCCATGAATCTGGAAGCTTACATATCTGATATTGGATGCTGGGACACAACCACCTGAACATGGCCATGGAGTTGAAGCTGAAGAAGACAACTTAAAGGTGCTGAATTTTCTAACCTACATGATCTAATTTGTTTTTTGCAGGACAACACCATTAGTTGCTTGGGACAAAACTGTTATGATTTTGATGATAACATGGTGGGGACTTATACTGTGAAAGGAGCCTATCAAAAGATTATTGTAGAGAAACAACCCACATACACACAGCTACAAGCAGGAATCCTTTCTGGTATATGTAACAAGCTGGTGCATAGAAAGACAATAATTTTGGTTTTTAAACTTTTGCAGGATACCTTGCCTACCAAAGTAGCCTTTTAGCAACGACAAATTATACAAAAAACTCAAGATACCTCTGTCCCATATGCTTAAATCTCATGAAACCATAACAAATTTATTCTGCCACTGTAAGACCTGGCTATCCCTAGCAGTGATGATGATCCCAGACTCACAGGTTCTAACTCTACAAGAACTTATATCAACCAAACATCAGTTGGTTAACACGGATACATGGAAAAAAATCTCGTTTGCAATGTATTAAAACATTTGGTTAGCCAGAAACTCAACTCATTTTTAGGCTATAGAGGCTAACGTCACGCAGGTGGTGACATGTATACAACAAGGGGCCTGGCTTTGGATCAAAGCATGAAGAAAAACATTTCCATATTCTTTCAATGATTGGCATATACAACCACTATCCTTCTTTCAACACAATGAATGAAATTAGAAGCATATACCCATCACGGAACAATCAGAGAAGAGTTTGGAAGCCTCTACATATCTATGCAGTAGATTTTTACAATCTCACATGCTATGCCTATGATTTGCATGTGCAGGTAGATTCACCATCCAACTCCTCTATCATTACAGGGATAGCTTGACTTGCAGGTACTCAACTAAGTTGCATATCAATCTCCAAATAAAAAGTGGAATTGATAAGTGGGTAGTCATGACTTGGAGAAAAACTAGTGAATTACAGTTGATATGTTGATGGCAATTATCTGAATGCTGAGTTGGCATAGACAACTATGAAGCTAGAGGATCCATGTCCCAACACCCTCTTAAAGGTATAAAACATAAGGAGTGTATGGAGGATCATACCTGCATTGGTGAATCAAGGCATAGGACTGAGGGGTATAACCTGCTATTTAGTCTATATGTAGGGGAATCATGAATGCATAGAAATCTTTGTATTCTCCATTTTATTTTTGCTCTTCTTTCGTTTTTTTCTATTGTTTCATTCACTATGGAAACTTTGTTATTATTCTAGTAATGAATTTGATAAACAAAAAAACTGTTAATCCTAGCCATACATGTATATATAGTTTTGAAGCACCCATGGTTTTGTTCCATGGTTTCGTAGAACTCTTCCAAGCAATCATTATATACAACTCTTTGTATATGAAAACCTCATTGCATGTAATCTAATTGCATATGCATCCAATGCATGTAATCTAATTTGAAAAGATGTCACTAACTTCATATATCTCATATGTGAAGTGTAGTAATTTTTCACTAACATATTTAGTGGATTCCATCATTGATCAAACTATCATGGAGTTTTGATGAATTAAATATACATCCCACAATATTTTGATTATTGATATTGTGATCCATAATTACAAACCAGTTCTTAAAATTTGATCAACTTCATTTTAGCCCCTATACTTTACATTCATTACATTTTGACTCCTCAAGAGTTTGATGTTAATGTTTGTAACCTTATAGGTTCTTAATAGATTGACAATGGATCATGCATTAACATACTCATATTATGATTAATGAATTAAACTCTTTTAATTCATTAATCCTAAATTAATGTCTATATACCAAAAGTGGCATTTAGCGACATATCATGGTCACCAAAGTATTGAAAATAATCATGTAAGGATACTATTTCTTTCAAGAACTATCTACCGTGTAATTATTATCCATTCGCCTTGTTCATAGTCCAATCTAGTATATATGGAGGTTATTTGTCATCCTCTTTTGTGATATGCTAAAGATTGCTTGTAACGGAGATCATTGACTTTCAGTATTCATTATAAACGCATTTCTAATCAAACTTGTGTTTTGATCAAATGCTTCATCAAGATCCGTTACAAGTGGCCATAGGAATATTGCCTCATAATTGTTAGAAGTGATGAATCCTTTATTTATCACTCACAATCATTCCATACTTCATATCACTCATAAACTTACACATTGTTACCCATTTACTGTGTAACTTTGAATAGAATCAAAGATAAACATCCATACTCAAGATTCCATGGTGGTCTAAAGTCTAAGGATCACTTACACATACTATTCTTTAGAGTATCAACCATTTATAATATGGTGAACTATATTTGGTTCAATTTGATGTACTTGTAAACTACAAACATCCATGTTCTAATTTTATGTTGTTTCTAGCATTGTTGATGCGATGGAACTATATTGTGACAATAGTGGAGCAATTGCAAATGCGATGAATTACATATCCAGTAGGCAATTTATGCACATCGAACGCAAGTATCACGTCATTTGTAATATGTTCAAAACAAAGACATCAACACAGCTGATCCAACAAAAGAACCATTTCCTTTGGCGTAGCATGAGAGTCATGTTGGTGCTATGGGTATACGAGAAATTTGCTTTCGGGCTGATGTGCTTCATATATGAACTGAAAAGGCTTGGTATGTGGCATTTGATTGGCTCTAGTTCAAGTTGAGATTGTTGAGTTAGTTACCTAGAGCACCAATCAGTGCGCTTATTAGTTCCATGTATACTGAATGATAAAAATCATTTTGTTCCTTGAGTTGTGCATATATATATATATATATATATATATATATATATACACACACACACTGGATCATTTGGATTGATGACTCAAACTGTGAAACTCCATAGTTTAATCAAAACTCTAAATTAGTCCCTAGTCTTAAAGTCGTTAGCACGAGAACAACTAGATGACTATATTGACTAGCATGTGGCTAAATGCATGATCAAGTTTCATAGATAATTGTATGGGGTATCTGTGTAATTGGAGTCGACCTGTATTAACTTGCTGGATGGATTGTGTTTTGTGTCATCAGCAAAATGATATAGTATGAATTCAGTTATCTGAGATACTCATAATTCAAAGTGATGAATGTGTATTACGTGGGATTATCTAACACCTCTTTTGACAAGGGGTTATAACGGTAAGGTTCCCAAATATGCACAATTCATGCTGGAAGGTATGGAATATCAAGATTATACTCTTGTCCATCTCATATTGGATGGGATTATTAATATCCCTAGTCCCCTTGATGCAGTAATAATTGTTACGCATGCATTTGTGATTATGGGATAGTCATATATTAACAAATACTGAAATATAAAGAAACTAATTAGTGGTCAATGATGACACATTCACACGCTTGATATTATTGGATATTAAGTGATGAAAGAATTTAATAATAAATAAGATTAAAGGATCACGCTGTATCTATTTTAAATCATATCATAATGTATTGCTAGATGTTGCTTATGATAATACCGATTGGGATATGGATCCTACTGGGTCTCTCAAATTGACAAACTGAAGCATAAAGAATTATTTATGTGGGACATAATTGTTAGTGTTATGCCCTAAGACCAATCACCTTGGGCTATTGTATTAACACTTTAATGTTACATATATTATTGTAGTAAACTTTACTATTTGATTATTTATTTGCTTTATTTATAGCATTCCAAATAGTAAAGCCTAGTATTGATAACCTAGAGTGTATCAAAAGGAGATGTGATGATAAGACCACTCTGATTACGTTATCAATACTAAACATCCCTAAGCATAGTATTAGTCAGATAAGGCATCACTAATACGGATAGGTTAGCGTGTTCTAAGCCATTTCCACTTGAAGGAAATAGTTGATCTCATAAATTAGAGTGTAGAGACACTTAAGCTAGAACATGGATGCTTGTAGTTGACAAGTACATCAGATTGACCTACATAGATCACCATATTGTCAATGGATGATACTCTAAAGAATAGTAGGTGTAAGTGATCCTTAAACTTGAGATCACCCTAGAGATCTTGAGTATGGATGTCACTCTTTGATTTTATTTGGAGTTATACCGTAAATGGTAACAATGGGTAGTCTTGGGAGTGGACAGAAGTACGGAAGGATTGTGAGTGATTAATAAATGATTTACCACTCCTAAAATGTTAGGATAACATATCTCTACGGCTACTTATAAGAAGTAATGGAAGCCTTTGCAAAGCAAAAATTTAATTAGAAAGAAGTTTCTAATTAGTACTCAATGATCATAATTTCCGTTACAAGAAATCTTACCTATATTAATGAGGATGACAAATAACCTCAATATACAATATTAGGGATATGAACAAGGTAAAAGGATATTATTACACGAGAGCTAGTTCTTTAATGGATAGACTCCTTTAATGACTATTGTCATTGTTTGTGGGCCTTGATATTTTGCATGAGTTCACTCATGGTCTATGAATTTGAATTATTACGAGTGTGTAATTCATTAACCATAATTTGGTTATGTTAATTCAAGATCCACTGCCAAATTATTGGGAACCTATAAGGTCACACATATTAACATCAAATTTTTGAGGGGTCATTTCGTAATCAAGGTAAAGTATAAGGGTCAAAATAAAGTTTATCAAACTTCAAGTACTTGTTTGTAATTATGGGGGCACAAATGTAATAACATAAGTTTGCTGGATGTATATTATATACATCAAACTCCATTAGTTGGATTGGACTATATATATATATATATAAGTTAGTGGAAAATTCATACAACTCATATATATTACATGCAAAGGTTGCATGACCAATAAGATTACATGCAATTGTGTAATAATATACGAAGAGTTGTATATATTAGTTGCATGACTCAAGACATGAAATGAGATTTCATGTTTACATAAATTGCATTCCTATCATCTTCTTCTTCGCAAAGATTTCTGCTCGTCCAAAAAATGGATAAATCGTTCGCACAAAATTTTTGCCACCAAGTCACTGGAATTTTGTGGGTCTAGCAGCCCACTTTATTTGCAAGGGAACCTCTCCTTGGTAGAGAACCTCTCTTTTGGGTTTAACGTGTTTGATGCTACATGTTTTTATCTTGAGCTCCACGGATTTTACTTGGGTTTCACTCCAAATCCAGCCTATCGAGGGTAGTAAGCTATACCTTGAATCATGAGCATGAATTAAACACGCATTTGGTCTCAATTTAAAGTTTGGTTTGAATCTAAACAAGTTCAAATTTTTTAGAAATTGAGCCTAGATCCTACAATTGGTATCAGAGTCAGGTTTTGTGCTTAATTCATGTTCCCGAGTTTGAATTTCATGGATTTGAATTGAATTTCTTATTTAATTGCAAAATCCATGTGAATAAGTGAAGTGTTCAAGAACCCTAATTCAGGTTTCATGAGTTTGATTCAAATTTGTTCAATTAGGATGTTAATTATGTAATTAGATATTGGAATTACATGATCACACAGTTAATTGCATCTATAATTGAAAATCCGATTTGATCACGAATTTTAAATTTAGGGTTTTGGGGGTTTTGGGTTGAATGTGTTCAATTGGGAGTTGAATTATGCAATTGAATATGTGAATTGTAGAATTATGTGTTCAATTGTAAGTTTGATCAAGAATTTTGAAAAATCCCAATGTGTGATTTGAAATTTTTGGGTTTTGAGTAAATTGGGTTCAATTAATAATTAATTGATGCAATTAAAGTTATGGAAAAACTTAATTAATAGTTAATTGCATTAATTTATAAGAATGCCAGTTTAGGATCGCTTTTTTTATAAAAAAAAAAATCAATTGGAAATTTGGGGTTTTACATGTTATTATTCATTTAGGAGTTTATTTATAATCTAATTAATCAATTAATGATGTTATTGATTTAATTGGATGTTAATTGCATAATTTTGTGAAAATGGCCAAAAACAATTTTTTTGGTAAAAGCCAAATTTTCATATACAGGTTAGAGAGTATTTAGATGGAAGTAGAACAAGAGAATAAATAAATTTTGCACACCCTTAGGGAGGCATCTCTGAGCAATGAACCTATAGAATGAAGTCGGTGTTTGGGGACCTTGATCATGACTAAATATATCCTCTGGCCTTCCTTCATACTCTCTAGTATAGCTAACGGTGATCGGTGTAAGATCTACAAAAGTTATACTACGTGTCATGATGCATAATTCGTGCGAAAGCGTAAACATAAGTGTGTGTTAAGCATACATAACAAAAATTT
>JAOWBN010191874.1:0-15646 GCA_028565015.1 Pinguicula moranensis | reverse complement strand
TTAGTTGAAACTTGGCTAGGTATAACTCGACAGAGGGAGTTAGCCAATAATTCTAGGAGTACTAGGCATACGAAACTAGAGCGTAAAAGCATCATCCCTAATCAATTTAACGTTGACATGTAAACTTGCATTAACTGAGGAAATTGAAGTCACCCTAGTCATACTTAGGAGTATCCATTAATCCTTATTTATCTTCTCGTGATCTCAAGTATTTAAAATTTCATTGGTAGTAAAGGTATTCCGTGATTTTTAGTTTATATTAATTTCTTCTTAAATTAAAATACAAAGAAAAAAAACAAGTTTAATCTTTTTATGTTTGTTTGTGTGAATTGTTTGCATATTAGCTTAGATAGTCACAATTGAAACAGCTTTTAACACCAACACTCCCGGTGGGATTCGACCCTATTTATACTTACACAACTACACCTGTATGCTTGCGGTAAACTGAGTGTTTTTAGGTAATTTAACTTGGTTTTGTACATAAATTTACTATACCTAAAAAATCCATCAAAGTTTTGCTTCTATCTTTCCCATTTCTCCCCATTTCCCTCTGGCGAAGGTAACTAAGCCCTTTTCCCCCTTTCTCTGATCTAGATCCCACGTTATTCCTTCATAAATTGAAGGCTATAACACACGGAAATGACAGACTTTACAGGCTCTGATTTTTCTCATTTCCGAGAATCAACGAGAAGATGGGAAGATGACAACACTGGTCCTTGCATTTTCATTCTTCCATGTGTTGAATCGAGCCCAGTAGCGATAAACTGGGTTGGTCCCACCGAGGCCCAATTTTTTTTTCATATCCGGGTTATCGAATTAATTAATCCTGATTAATTTGGCTCGACCAGATCTCGATCAATTCGCGAAATTTATTATGTCTCACATAATTAATTCTTTATGTTTCAGTTCGTCAAATGAGCAACCCAGTAGGATCCATATCCAGATCGATAATAAATTAATCTCATTAATTTATAAATCAAAATTGGCATCTAGCAATGCATTATGATCCGATCTAGTACAGACGAATCATGATCCTTTAATATCTTTTAGTATTAATTATTGCGTCACTTAATATCCATAAATTAATGTCAAGCGTAAAAATTAGTCATCCTTGACCATTAATTAATTGCTTGATTTTCAATACATAATTGTTAATATGTGATTATCCCATAATAAAAAATATATGCGTAACAATTATTACATCATCAAGGGACCCACAGATATTAATAATCTCATACAAGATGAGAAGGACAGAAGTATCATCTTGATAATTCATAACTTCCAGCATGGGTCATACATATTATGAAAACTTACCTTTATAGCCCCTCGGTTAAAAGGAGCGTTTGATAATCTCACGTAATACGCATTAATCATCCAGAATTATGAATATCTCAGACAACTGAATTAATACTATTTGTCTTTGTTGATGACACAAACACAATCCATACAGTGAGTCAATGTGGGTCGAGTCCAATACTATGCACCCTATTCATTCATATTCATGTGATTAAATAGATACCTCGTATCAATGATCTGTGAAACACGATCATGCATTAATTCACATACTAGTCCATATAGTCATCTAGTGTTCCTTTGCTAGACTATGGACTTATTTAGAGTTTTGATTATAATTTATGGAGTTTCACAATTCGAGTCATCAACTAAAATGATCCATAATACATACAAAACTCTAGGAATAAGCTTTTTTATATCTGTGGTATCCAGGTGAGGCGACTAGTTCACGGAATCCTATGCAGGCGATCACCCACAGGACCGGATAATTGTTGGGCCGAAGCCTGCGATCGTGGCCCCCAGCACATTTTTCTCCAGCAGAATTAATCTCGGAACCTCTAGGCAAACCCTGAGGTTACCAGGCAGGTGTTCAACCGCTGGGACAACCCGACGGAAGTTACTCTAGGAATAAAAAGATTTACATTATTTAAAATACATAAAACCAACAAATACACCATCAAAATATTTGATTCACTATGTCACTATTCTGACAATTTGTCCAGACTTGGTTTGATTGTGAAGGAGGATAGAATTCCCTATGATTTGGGCCACTGGAATTTTGACTTGTGGGGATCATCATCGAGTACAATGAACTTGTAATGGTTTGTAAATTATTTTATAGAGGACTTAAGGGGTGTTTTGCGTAAACTCTCTTATGCTTATAATTGAATTATAATAAATTTTTTGAAAAAAAAAAGGTGATTATAATTGGATTATAATTTTAAGAAGGCTGCGCAAAACAAGGGCTTATGCTGAAGTCAACAGATTAGGTTATAAGTTTATTATTACTATTATTATTTAATATTCCAAATATTTTTTTCTAATAAACATGACATGACTATCATCAATTTTATCTCTAATGGACACATGTTACATGCTGAAAATAGTTGAAATCCAAATAAATGTTATCGAATTTTTGTTGTTCGATAAGGGAATCAATCACCTTGCTCAAAACTATAATTAGTTTTTAACTCTGAATTACCAAAAAAAAAAGTTTTTAACTCTGAGTCTAAAGGTTTAATAAATAGGATATTTAAGAACTTTAAACTTTCGGGTTAGTACTCTTGGATAAATTTTCCTTAACAATTAGCAGCGTACAAATCCTTCCAACCATTTCATGGCGCATCCTTAAATAGGATTAGGACATCAATATTTATGTAACCCTACCAAAATGCATGCATCCAATACACTAAGACCAAAATACCCTCAATTCCTCTAAATTTACATCCAAGACGCTAACTTCCACGTCGCCATGGGCATAATCCCGTACCCGTACCCGTACCCCTACCCTACCCCCACCCTACCGAGACAAGAAGAAGAGGAAAAAGGAAAAGGGTTCCTACAAATTAATGAGCGATTCAAAAACTTGCTCTTGGCAGGGAATCGTGAGTCCCAATTCATGGTCGAACCCGAATTCCTCCTCCGCCTTCCTGAGCAGGGTCTGGAATTCGGGTCGGGTCAGTATGGGGATGGGGAGAACGTATCTGCTGCGGCTCTCCCCCACGTACACCACGAAGTGTCCTCGTGGGACGTCCAATGGGAACCCTTGATCTCCATCGGACGAAGACGAATTCTTTTTCCCCAAGCTGGAACAACGCTTCACGAGCTGCTTGATCACGGTTTTCTGAGAGACACGGTTGGATTTTCCCATCGCCATTTTTGTGACTCTCGAGTTTCTCTGTATCGATCTGTTTATCTGTGGTGTGAGAGAGAATAGGAAGCAGGAGTAGATGGGTTTGTGTTGGCAGACTGGATGGGTATATATAGTACTAGCAGGGAGAATTATGTTTTTTGGAAGAATATTTATTTCAAAGAGTAGCTTTCATAGTTCTTTTATTACTACCATTATAATAATAATAATAGTATTATAATTCAGAGTTCAAAAGTTCTCTATGTACAATTTATTTGAATCAACTTATTCGGCTGATCACGTAATCATTTTACTTTGACATTCCTCAATAATACACAAAATGGATGTGTGGAAGTGAATCATGCAACTAGAGTATAAAGCCGACAAATAAATTTTCTAATTTGGTATTTTTCAGAAGGAAAAATAAAAAGTCGTACATGACAAATAAATTGAGAGGGTGAAGAATTTACTGTTTTTTTTTATCAGAATAAATAAATAGCCATTTCAAGAATAAGGGCAACAAATAAGACGCAACTCAGTTGGTAAGACGCTTCTCCTCTAATGGCGAGCATCAAAGATGAAAAGTAAAAAAATTACTATTGATGCTCCTTTACAAAAAAAAATTGTGTATTATTGACGGTAGCTTAATTCCTGATAAAAAAAAAGAATTAGCTAGCTTATTTTTTGTTTGTACCCTTGTTATATAATTTGTCAGAATAAAACTATAATTAGGTGAAGGGGAAATGTTGTGGTCGGTCAAAGAGGAAGATTCCTCTCTCTGTTCCCCTATAAAAGTCAACATTTTCACAATGTCGAGCTATATAATTTTTCTTTTCATTTATTACACACCAAAATTCAATTGAACTAGGATGGTTACTGTAGGCGAACTGAGTAAAATCCCAAATTCTTTCATGTCCACATTTTTTTCTTCCTATCGAATTTTTCTTTCAATTCAAAAGGAAAAAGAAAAAAACTTGGAAGTAATCCTTTCAGCATACGAAATTTTAATCCTTTCACTTGAAGTGATTTGATAAGTTTTGACTTTTGAGTAATGGTCAACATTGTTGACGTGCGTATATATGTGGATGAGCCCACTTACATGAACAAAATTGAGAGGTGAAGTTGAGCAAAAGCGGTGGGCCCTCCTCCCAAATCCAAAAAAGTAACAAGATTTAACCTTATAGCTCTTAAGCCACTTCCAATTCATAAGATAAATGCGATCTTTTTATTTCCGTAAAAGTTTTGAGGAGAAATTGTCTCGTTACAACTTTTTTAAAAAACTTATGTAAAATAATTTAAAACCAATTTCACTAACTTTTTTTGGTCAGTAATACCTAACTTTCAGTAACAAACACTCCTCAAATTTTCTAGTCTACTTTCTTTTTTAATTATTTCTCTAGGCACAGGAATGATGATAAATAGCTTATTATATTTTATTTATTGATAACGAAATATTGACAAATAATGGTTTGTGGGGTTGTTTGTGTTAGTTTATTTATTTATAGACTAGCATGGAAGGAACCACACCTATGGAATTCAACTTCCCCCTTGGTTGCCTTTCATCGGGACACTAGGGTCCCTAGTCTCCCAGCATATTTACATTGAATTTACTCAAGACTAATTTCATGCCACATCTCTCAGTTTCTTTCACATTTATTTTTAGTTAAGCAAATATATTGATGTAGGTTTTACCCCAAAAGTCTATAGTGTTTTTACATATCCTACCTTGTATACGTCATATCTCAAAACAAAAAATTACATACAGCTCTTGAGAAAGGTGATTGATTGATTGTAAGATCCAATCACACATCGAATAGCTAAAACTCGATAGCTTGAATTTAGCCTCAAACCATTTCCAACTAATAGCTTGTGCGCTATAGAATATTTACTCCAGAGTAATTACATCAGCTTTAAAGTAAAATTGATTTCTTGCCCTTCACAGTTGCCAAAATAAAGCACACCACGGTATTTTTCATACCACACGCTTAATACCACTCGGCTTTTTCAACATGCAAGTACGCAAAGATGGTGGGTCTATCATACAAATAGCTAACCAACTGTCTAGGAGCACCCATGTATGCCATACCACTGTGCACTCCTCAAAATATGTTCCTCGTTTTCTGTTATTGCTTACAAAATGTACACTATGTTGGTTGATTGTTTCCAATCACCCCTTAGTGATTCAAATTTCCTATAGTTGGTAATGCACCTTGTATCTTTCTCCATGTAAAAATTGATGCATTCTTTTGGAATGAATCTCCCCCAGGCTTCCTTAATCTCTTCCATTCTTTTTGTAGTTGATATGGTTGTATGCCTCTTGGACTTTATGTACACCATTGTAATTGATTTGCAAGAACCACTTATCTTCAATTTGTCCCTGTAATACATAATTAGAAATAAACATTTCATTTATTCCACCTATGGCTCTTCCCAAACTAACAGCCCCTCAGTTTCTTCACAAAGGTAATAACGTAAAAAGATAACTACACAAAATATCTGACACAAATTGTGACAAACTGACCACACAAGTAGTAATGAAAACTCAATAAATGATCTTAAATGATAAGCTTTGACACTAAGAATAGATAATTAATTAGTAATTACAAAATGTGTCTTAATTGTTGAGATGAACCTGCTGCCTGCATGGTCTCAGTATGTGGTAATTGGGGTTTGTAAGAACTTAGAAGCCAGTTTAAATTCTTTTGTTTTGTCCTTTATATTTTTATGTGGACTGTAGTTACATAACTTCTCTGTTGCACAAGATATAGTGTCAAAATAATTGAGGTCTTGACCCCTTCAAACCCCATATTCCTTTTCACAAGTCGAATGGATTGGTGAGACCTTAACTAGCGTTTACTAGCAACGTATGTAGTAAATTCACATTACACGTACCGGGGTTAGATTAGGCAACACCCTGATTGGAGTCAAGATAGAATCATAATGAATTTAAAATTGTGGTGAGACTTAACTAGAGTTTACACTAACAACGTATATATTAAAAGAATCAATCCAATTTAGAATTTGTGGTTGGACTATGTTGGTCAAAATGTGTATGCATCATCTGAATTTAATTCGTCAAGACTTTTTTGAGTTATATCTCTTGAAATTTGTCTCTGTCATTATATTATGTCTCATATGGTTGAGTTTTTCTTTTTGCTTTTTATTAAAAAGAATCATATTGGGATCGAGTACATGACAGGAAGTCCAACCCAAAAGAGGTCATTGAGACATGAAAGAAGTTAATCAAGAGAAACAAACTAAGATTCGAGATCAAAACAATGGAAGTCACAAATTGGGATAAATCAATTGAATATGAGGCCAAGTGTTGAGGAAAAATATCCTTCCAATATTGATTATACAAATAAAGTCAACCCAATGAGGCATTCAACTTCGACTTTTTAAGCACCACCCAATCAAACACTCTGGTACCTCTTAAGATGGGAATTTTCATCTAGGTAATCCGAGTTTAATCCTACATTACAATCCTAGGGGAGCCACGATCCCAGACCCTAGCGGCGAGACACAAACCGGCGGTTTGGGGTAGGGTTGGCGAACCCTAATCTTTAGGGTACAACTTGTTGGCTTTTGGGGGTTGGGGGTAACTGCCCTTGCATGGCCCCTCTCTCCACCACTGATTACAAACAATCCTTGAGTGAAGTTTTTTAACCAAAAGCTTATGGTGCCTAATCAATTAATCATACACTACATCGTAATTAAATAAAGGTCAATCTTTTAACTTATAACAAAAATATCAAATATTTGTTTTTTTCATATTCCTCACCCGCTTAACATTTTTTTTGCTCATTTTCCCAATACCCACCCCGATCAAGTGCCTAAATCCGTCACTGATCGACTGTTCCTGCTGTCAACCATGAACTGTCTTCTCAAGATGACACTGCACATACTGCATTTCACAAAAACATTCATGTCAGAGGCCACATGGGAGTTACACTTCAACCTACTATCTGTCTCGACCCTTCAACACAAGAGTCAAAATAGCATCATCACATTAGACAGATTTGCATCTGTGCACATTAAACATTTGAAGCTCTATAAAGCGTGTAACAATCTGTAGAAGAAATGTAAGGCAGAATTCTATGGATTTCAAAGAGATCTTCTTCTCAAAACCTCCATAAACAATACGTTCTGCTCACTCACACACACACAAACTGCACTACTCAAAATCAAACACAAATAAACATCAGATTTCAAGCGCATTATCATGGTATCAGAGCCTTTACCGATTTAAAATTACCTCTGGTCGATCCTCTTCTATCCTGCTCTTACAGTTTCTTCCTGCCTTTGTCTTCTTCATTGAAGCTCTACTCTCTGCCATTCTCTTTGCTTCTTCTCTCATGGCTCTCCCGGATCCCGCCACCTTTCCATTAACCTATGCAGAATTCTCCCATCTTGTCACTGCCAAATTATCTCCCTCTAACTTTCTTTTCTGGAGAAATCAAGTTCGAACCCTTCTTCAACAACACAGCCTTTTTGATTATGTCGATGGCACCATTTCTCCACCTCCTTTGCTTGATCCTACTGATGCTACCAAATCTAATCCTGAGTATCTTCGCTGGAAATCTGTTGATCAGCGGCTTTATTCACTTCTCATATCCTCACTCACTGAAACAGCCTTTGGAGTTATTAATGGCAAGACCACAGCACGGGATGTCTGGGCTACCTTAGAAATTGAATATAGCACCTCCGGCCCCTCTCAGGAGCTTGGTCTCCGTGATGCTCTTCAGCAGCTCCAACGCGGTCATCTTACTATCAAAGAGTACTCTCGCCAATTTCTCTCCCTCTGTGAGCAACTTGCAGCCTTGGGCCGCCCTGTTTCCCCCTTAGACCAAAGCCACTAGTTCTTGCGTGGTCTCGGTGTCGACTTTGCCGCCTTCGCCGGCTCGCAGCTCTCACATGATCCCTTACCATCCGTTCGTGATATCATCTCGCGCGCGGAAAACTTCCACGCTTTATACCACAGGACTGTCCATGGCATCACTTCCCCTGTAATTGCCTTCACGGCGGTTCCTCAATCCTCTGTTCCTTCTGTTTCTCCGGCCAACCCCTCCTCTCTTCCTCCTAATTCTAGCTTTGAATCTCCTACTTCTAATTTCCCTTCATCTTCCACTTCTCCGCTTCAATCTCAACCTCCCTCATCGACTTCTCCCCTGTTCCCGCATCCCGGATCGTATCCACAAAACAACCATTACACCCCACCTCTCGCCCCCATCCCTGTCCCCTCTCCTCATTCCCGTCCTTCCAATCTGCCCTCTTACCCTCCTGATTTTTCCCGCGGTCGTGGTCGAGGACGAGGAGTCCGTGAACCCCGGTGCCAAATCTGTGGCAAATACGACCACTATGCGGATAATTGTCGATCTCGGTACTCGAATTTGAAGTTTTCAGGCGCCGCCGCCCATGCTCATCTTGCTGCCGTCGTCCCTGCTGGCGGAGGTGATACTTCTGGTTTAGGGCCTTATCCAACATTTGGGAATTTCCCTCGCTTGGACATGGTGCTACTGGGCCAATTTCTTATTTTTCGGCCGATGGAGTTGGTGGGCTGCCTGGTGCAGTTTCTGGGCCTTCGAATTATGTCTTGCAACAGCCCACATCTCATGCTGGACCACCTGCTGGCTTTGGGTCGATTAGTGGATTTGGGCCACCTGCTGGATTTGGGCCGTATGCTGGATTTGGGCAGCCTGTTTCTCTTGTTATGGGCTCAGCTTCTAGCAGTCCATCTTATTACGGCCAGCCCTCTTTTACGGCCCACACTCTACCCCATGGATATTCACCCCAGATTTCTCCGGCTGTATTGCAATCTCCTAGGCCCACGCTTTACGCGCCTCCAATCGGTATTAGCTCCTCGCCTTCTCCTTGGTTTGTTGGCCCTACTAACACTAACCCTCCTCCGGTGGGTACTTACCCTGGATTAGCCTCATCCTATACTGGTTCTACTACAGCTTCTATTGGTCCATCTGTTTCTGATTGGTATATGGATACTGGTGCTTCCGCTCACATGACCTCCTCTCCAGCTACCCTTGATCAGATTGCCCCGTACTCAGGTCAGGCTTGTGTCATTGTTGGTAATGGTGACTCTTTACCTATTACTCATGTTGGTTCTGTTTCCACTGCTTCATTACCCTTCCTTGATGTCCTTGTAGTTCCCTCAATCACTAAAAATCTTTTATCCATCAGTAAACTCACCTCTGATTTTTTCCTTGCTATTACCTTTATTGATCACTATTTTGTTATTCAGAGTCGTCACACAGGACAGGTGGTGGCCACCGGTCGACGTGATGGAGGTCTATATATCCTTGACCGCGGCATCCCTGCATTTGTATCATCTTTGACCGTCTCCCCTCTTCGCAGCACCTTTGATATCTGGCATGCTAGACTTGGTCACACTTCATCTCACACTGTATCTTTGTTGGGAAAACAGGGTCACATTACTCTCACTTCATCTCCTCCCTCCCCCTACATTTGTGTATCTTGTGAAATGGCAAAAAGCCATAGATTACCTTTTGTAACAAATGACCATCGTGCCTCTCGGCCTCTTGCATTAGTACATTGTGATCTTTGGGGACCTTCCCCTGTTTTGTCTCTACATGGCTACCGATATTATGTTATTTTTGTCGATGACTTTACTCGTTTCACTTGGTTTTATCCATTACGTCATAAATCTGATTTCTTTGATACATTTCTTCATTTTCAAACATTTGTTGAAAAACAACATTCTGTCCCTATTCAGAGATTTCAAAGTGATGGTGGTACTGAATTCACCAATCATCGTTTTCAAAATCATCTTCACCATCATGGCATTCATCATTTGGTTTCATGTCCTCACACTCCTGCTCAAAATGGTCGCGCTGAGCGCAAACATCGTCATCTCACTGAAATGGGCCTTACTCTCCTTTTTCACTCTCATACTCCCCTCATCTACTGGGTTGATGCGTTCAGTACTGCAGCCTATATCATCAATCGGTTGCCTTCACCTCTCCTGGCAGGCCTTTCTCCTTTTGAGTTACTTTATGGGATTGCTCCCCGGTATGATCACTTTCATCCATTTGGCTGTCGTGTCTTTCCTTACTTACGTGACTATGCTCCCCATAAGCTTGCTCCTCGCAGTCTCCCTTGTATATTCCTCGGCTATAGCTCATCTCACAAAGGTTTTCGTTGTCTTGATCCCTCCACTTCTCGTCTATATATCTCCCGTCATGCCCGCTTTGATGAGCACTCATTTCCCTTTCATAAATCTACCCCTCTTCCTTCACTTTCTGATCTCGATATTTCCGTCTTTCTTGACCCTCTTGTCGCTGATACTCACCACTCCTCTTCTCCTTCCTCCTCCACTGATTCTCCTTCCCCTCTGTCGATTATCCTTCCCCCTGTTCCTTGTGTCCTCCTCCTTCACTCCAGGTCCCTGTTTCTTCTTCTCTAGTTCCTGATTTGGGTGTCTCTTCATCTCCCTCTCTCTCCTCCCCTGCCCTCCCGGAACCCACTTCTACATCACCAACCTCCACTGATTCCCTCGTCCCTCCTACTTCTTTACCTCCTCCTCTCACTATTGGCTCTCATCCCATGGTTACTCGTGCCAAAGCTGGTGTATTTCGTCCTCGTATTTTTGCTGATTCTTGTGATATTATTTCATCTGGTTTTCTACAGGCTCTTTTGGCTTCCACTGAGCCCCGTGGTTTTCGTTCGGCTGCAAAACACCCTGCTTGGATCTCTGCTATGGACGAGGAGATTGCTGCTCTTCATCAAAATGGCACATGGGATCTTGTTCCTCGTCCTCCTCAAGTCAATGTTGTTGGTTCCAAATGGGTCTTCCGAACCAAGTACCTCTCTGATGGTTCAGTTGATCGTCTCAAGGCTCGTCTTGTTGCTCGCGGCTTCACTCAGATTCCTGGCCTTGACTACTTTGATACTTTCAGTCCCGTTGTGAAGGCCACAACCGTTCGTGCAGTTCTATCTATTGCCACTTCTCGAGGCTGGTCTCTTCGACAGTTGGATGTGAAAAATGCATTTTTCAATGGTTATCTGGCTGAGGATGTCTACATGGAGCAACCACCTGGATACATTAATCCTCTCTTTCCTCATCACGTTTGTCGTTTGAAGAAAGCTCTCTATGGTCTTAAACAGGCTCCTCGTGCCTGGTTTGAGCGATTCAGCACTTTCTTGGGCACTCTGGGTTTTCTATGCAGTCGTGCAGACACGTCCTTATTTATCTTTACTCGTGACTCTGATATCATCTATCTTCTTCTATATGTAGATGATATTATCGTCACTGGTAGTAGTCCTGCTCTTCTGGATCTCTTTGTTCGACGATTGCATGCGGAGTTTGCTCTCAAAGATCTTGGGCCCCTTACCTACTTTCTTGGTCTTGAGGCTACTTATACAGATGATGGACTCTTTCTCAGTCAGCTCAAGTATGCTCGTGACATACTTGCTCGTGCCCAGCTCCTGGACAGTCGTCCAGTTAGCACACCCATGGTTGTCTCGCAATATCTATCTTCTGCTGGCGAACCTCTTGCTGATCCTACACTGTATCGCTCTCTTGTTGGCGCTTTACAATATCTTACTATTACTCGGCCAGACTTATCATATGCAGTTAACTCTGTCAGTCAGTACATGCATGCTCCGACTGATATTCATTTTCAGGCTGTCAAGCGTATTTCTTCGATATGTTCGTGGTACTATATCCATGGGCTTGCGCTTCACTGTTTCGACATCCTTCAGTTCTATCCTTGCATACTCTGATGCTGATTGGGCCGGTTGTCCTGACACTCGTCGTTCCACCTCAGGCTTTGCAATCTTTCTGGGTAACAACTTAGTCTCATGGAGCGCCAAGAAACAGCCAACTGTTTCTCGCTCTAGTTGTGAGTCGGAGTATCGGGCTCTCGCCACTGCTGCCTCTGAGGTTCTTTGGCTTCGTCATTTGCTTCATGATCTCGGCATCTCCGTCTCTCATCCTCCTGTGCTTCTTTGTGATAACAAAAGTGCTATCTTTCTCAGCACTAATCCCGTTTCTCACAAACGGGCCAAACATGTGGAATTGGACTATCACTTTATTCGAGAACAGGTCCTTGCTGGCGTTATCCAGACTCAGTTTGTTCCTTCCTACCTTCAAATTGCGGATATTTTTACCAAGAGCCTTTCTCGAGATTATTTTGAGTTCTTTCGTTCCAAGCTTCATGTGCGATTTCATCCCACCATCAGCTTGCGGGGGGGTGTCAACCATGAACTGTCTTCTCAAGATGACACTGCACATACTGTATCAGAATTTCACAAAAACATTCATGTCAGAGGTCACATGGGAGTTACACTTCAACCTACCATCTGTCTCGACCCTTCAACACAAGAGTCAAAATAGCATCATCATATTAGACAGATTTGCATCTGTGCACATTAAACATTTGAAGCTCTATAAAACTTGTAACAACCTGTAGAAGAAATGCAAGGCAGAATTCAATGGATTTCAAAGAGATCTTCTTCTCAAAACCTCCATAAACAAAATACGTTCTGCTCACTCACACACACAAACTGCACCACTCAAAATCAAACACAAATAAACATCAGATTTCAAGCGCATTATCAGTACGGTACCCCTTTTGCTATCTACTCCATATAATCCTTCCCCTCCA
Source organism: Pinguicula moranensis (assembly GCA_028565015.1). Lineage (NCBI taxonomy): Eukaryota > Viridiplantae > Streptophyta > Magnoliopsida > Lamiales > Lentibulariaceae > Pinguicula > Pinguicula moranensis. The sequence goes on along the minus strand of JAOWBN010191874.1, from coordinate 2,866 downwards.
CACCCAATCCTTTCGAGTTCACATTGTTCTGTCACATCTAAACTGATTTAAGTGTTTTGTTTCTTGTTCTTGCAACCTCGGCAAGGACCGCAAGGTTGCATTTCCCCGTGAACGAGTTGATGCACGGTGGGGTAAGTTGGAAAGTGAGCAGAGGGAATGTGATTTGCAAGGAACCTCAATCAGTTTTGGCAGTGGAGCATACTAAACTCTTGATGAAGTGCTTTTCCTGTTTATATTAATCAAAGCCAAAGCCATATACAACCAAGGGGTGCACGCAGCCAGTACGTCACCGTTTAAAAAACTTTCCACAAGTTCCAAGCCATACAACCAACTCCAAACTTTCACTTTAATCTCTTCTGCGATCTTCGAATAACTCCTTGACATTCTTATTCTTCGCCAATGCAATATGCTGTTGTTCTAAGTGATTTTTCAATGTGTTGGGAGGCATGCATTGATCTTTCAATGTTTTGGTGTATACTTTTGACACTCTTGAATTAATATAAATTATCTTCTCCAATTGTCGTGATGAAAATTATTGGTAGAATATTCAATTTTCCTTTATGGCTTGTGTGCATCTAACGGCTAACCAATAAAATATACAAGTCTAAAATTCGAATATTTGATAAAACAAAATAAAAAACGGCAAAAGAAAAGCAAATAAGACCTAACCAAACCAAATAGTTGAAGAATTGATATACAAAAATATACAAAAAAAAACAAAAAAAAAAACTGAGAAAAGACGATTATACCCTTCACGGCCAGTGATAATATCCTATTCACCATTAGGGCTTCGAGTGGGACTAACTATAAATTAGCTGTTATTTCCGGCACCCGCTTCCTCAACCAACCTGTAGAAGATCCTTTGCAGACAACATCGACGCGGCGGCAGCAGTTCGTGACAGAGCAGTAATTGAAAGATGGGCCATGAGAACATCTGGAATGCTCACCCTAAGACCTATGGGCCTGGTTCACGCACATGGTATTTCATTGTTATTCGTTCTTTTTGATTCAGAGATGTGATTATACTATTCTATGATTGATGTACTGTACGCATTCCTGGGTTTGTCCAAGATGTCAGTTTATTGGTGGGTTCTATGTAATTTCGTATTTTCGTCACTTTTGTTTGCTGCTTGTTCCCATAGCCGTGTTTGCGGGAACCCTCATGGAATTATCAGAAAGTATGGCTTGATGTGCTGCAGACAGTGCTTCCGCAGTAATGCTAAGGAAATTGGTTTCATTAAGGTAGTTTCCCTACTATGTTATGTAATAGAATCAACACTCCGATGTAACATGTCTTGGCCCTGTTTAACTTGATCATTACATTTGATTATGCAGTATCGTTAAGCTGTGGCTGACGGGGTAGCATCAGACCTTTGGTTTCTCCCGATGGGATTTTTGATTGGAGGATCATCTGTTGCTGTTGATTTACTTGTCTAGCGTTTACCTGTTTTACAATGGATTAGTGGAGATGGTTCTTGTACTGTGATTTGACTTGGATCCAACAAGTTTCACATTCTTGGTTTTATCATATTCTTGCTGTTTGTTCACATTCATATGCTTCTTATTAACCTCTCTTGCTCGATCTTGAATCATTCTGACTTGGGATATCAGTTTGAATTCTGCAAATCATTCCGACTTGGGACCGAAGTTTGAATTCTGTGACTAGCCCAGGAAACTTTAAAGTGCTTACTTAAGATAGCTAAGTTGTTATTTAGCTCAATTTTTCCTCCTGTTCAATTAGGGAGATGACAGGAATGTAAAATGCTTGGCTGAAGCAAATTGAGTGTTTTATTAACACAACAGTTGGCTTTACTGTGTGAAATGAAGTGGGAGTGAGTCTTTAGTATAACCATGGTGGGATGTGCTGAAACTAATGGAGTAATTGTTTCTCGGTGATGGAACCATTACTTAGCATGGTAGAAATAGACCTTTTCATTTTTCTAGTTGAGTTAAATGGGGAAGTTTGTTAATCTAATGCCAATTCTAATTGTTATCTGTGCTTCTGGAAGCTATTGATTGAATTATATAGATGTTAAGGAAGTGTTTGCAAATTGTTTGTCTTTTTCAGAATAGATTTTGATTTTGGAGTGTTTGCAATACTTTTCCTCTGCGTCTACTTTGCGATGAAGGTGTTCTTGATTTGCTCCTCTCGGAAGTGTTTGAACCAGAAGCAAAGCATTTGCAGACAATGCTAAAGTAGGGTAGCTATTGTTTGGAATGCTTTTTCTCCCTAACACTAAAACAAGGCAATGGTTTTCGAAATCTACAAAAATGGGGGTTATTATTAGCTAATTTAACGATGTAAAAATAAATAATAGGTAGAAGCTAGTAAACCTGAAATGTTCAAGACATTTAGGGCTTATTTTGCGAAGTTTTCTTAAAATTATAATTGGCTTATAAGCATTTTTTTTTAGATAAACACTGTTTTGCGCAGTCAACCTTCTACTACTTGTTCTTATTTTAAGAAGGAAAACCTTCTAAAAAATAAGCATTTCCTGATATGCGTATTTTTCTTTTAAAAAATAAGCACTTTTTGACATATTTTTTTCTTATGATAACCTCATTCAACTATTTTGTGAAGGTTATTTTCATCATTTACTATTAATTTTGTAATATATAATTAAAATAAAATTTTAATAATAATTTAAGTATTTATACAAAATATCATCCCTTTTAATAATAAAAAAAATAGTAAAAAAAATAATAAAAATAAAAAAAACTTGCGCAAAACATGACCTTAAAGTTCTCGGTTCAAATTTTATTGGACAAGCAATTCGTTAACAAATCTAAAAAACTTTCTGCAGTTGATTACTTGAACAAGGCGGAGAACAGCTGCCAAAGTCGCTACAAAAAAGTTTGTCATCTA
>JAOWBN010191873.1:0-27718 GCA_028565015.1 Pinguicula moranensis | reverse complement strand
TCCTATGATCACACAATGAAAACAGAGGAAACTTTTGTCATTTTCACATTGGTCGTATATATAGCACACACAGTATGATATGTGTGTCATGCCATAACTCCCACTGAGGTGAGCATGTCACATATATATGCCATGCAAATCGTAGCCATTGATAAATACACATAGTATTTATCCTATGCATTCGACTTTAAAGCTTCAATGTGAAAACCCGATATTTCACATTCGATTCATTTAGAATCTCATTTCAGACCTACTGAAGAGACTGTACAAAAATATTTATCAGTCTTTCCTTCCTGCTACAAAAGCATAAGGACAATTTCCCGTGTGATAGGGAAAATCATGAAACTTTGTGACATTCATTGTGCCTTATTGATTATTGCATACACAGAGTATTACTCAAATGAAATGAAAACGTTGATCTCATTTCATAATCAATCGTTACGGAAACATGTCCTTATTTTTTACAAGATGTGATCAAAGCCTACGTAATCCTAGACTCATGATATGAGCTCTAAACATATCTCTAGGAATGGATTTGTCATCGGATCAGTAATCATCTTGTTAGTAGGAGATACTTAATCTTGATATCAGCTTTGTTGACAGCGTCTCGAATAAAATGGTATCTTCTTTGGATGTGCTTAGTCTTTCAATGGAATTTGGGATCCCTAACAAACTGTATTGCTGCAGTATTGTCCCAGTTTATTTCTACAGGATCGTCGGGCCTCGGAGTCAAAGCGAGGTACTGTAGAAAGTTTCTAAGACAGAGTGCCTCTTGCACTGCGAGGCTGCACGCGAAATATTTTGCTTCCATAGTTGACAAAGCGATGCAGTCTTGCTTTTTACTGCACCAAGATATAGCTCCTCCACCAAGGATAAAAACATATCATGAGGTTGACTTGGACTCGTCCAAATTGCCTCCCAAATCAGCATCCGTGTATCCTTTTAACCGCATGTCTCCCTCTTGATAACATTGAACTAGATCGGCAATTTCACGGAGGGAACAAAACATCCTCTTGACTGATTGCCAATGTGCAGGCCTCAGGTCGCTTTGATAACAGCTCACCAGCCCAACCGCGAAGAAATTGTCCGGCCGTGTATATAACATGGCATACATCAAACTTCCTATGGCACTAGCATAGGGAATATTGCTCATTTCTTCTTTTTCCCTATCTGTTTTCAGGCATTGATCAAGGCTTAATGCCAGACCCTTATCAACAGGGGTATCAATGGGTTTAGAGTAATGCATCCTGAATCGTTCTAAGATTTTATTTTGTATAAGCTTGTTGAGACAACTCCAACATTCTCTTTGAATGATTTCTGCATATCTCTACGCTAGCTTCACCCATATCCTTCATCTCAAAGACGGATGATAGCCACTGTTTAGTTGCATTGATCATACCTATGTTGTTTCCAACCAGTAACATGTCATCGACATATAAGGAAAGAAACATAATTCCGTCCTTTGTCCTTAGAATACACGCAATGGTCTTCATCTATCATGGTAAATTCATACAAAGTGATTGCCTCATGAAATCTGAAGTACCACAATCTGGAAGACTGTTTAAGATCATATATGGATCTCTTAAGACGACATACATTGTCATCTTGTCCTGCTGAAACAAACCCAACAGGTTGAGCCATATAAATTTCTTTCTCAAGTATTCCGTTAAAGAATGCAGTCTTTACGTCTATTTGGAATAACTCGAGATCTAAATGGGCAACCAAGGCTAGAAGTAGGCGAATTGAGGCAATTCTCACCACAGGAGAAAATGTCTCTTCGTAGTTTACACCCTCGATTAGGGTGAAACCTTTAGCCACGAGTTGGGCTTTGAACTTTTCAATTGATCCATCCACACCGCACTTAATTTTGAATACCCATTTGCATCCAATTGGTTTTCGGCGATGTGGTAGATCAACAAGTTCCCAAACATCATTCGTTTGCATCGAGTCCATTTCATCCTTCATGGCACTTAGCCATTTTTCTCTACCGGGTGAGTCCATAGCCTCTTGATTAGAGGTGAGCTATTCTATCTCCAAAGAAGCGCAGAAGAATACGTTTTCTTTGATCTGAAAGTATCGTCGAGGAATTCTTCCGCGTTCACTCTTCCATATAACAGGATTTTCTTCTTGCCTATGTGAGGGTCTGCGCCCACTAGCCCTTGGCTCGTGGTCACATTCTCATTTAGAGAACAAATTACCGCTTTACACATGGAGAAGACACCCATATGGAGGCAACCGCATGCCGAGTATTCATTTTGGCATTAACCGGTGCTGCACAAGACTAGTTTCTATCGCTCCCCAAGGAATTTATCCGGGGCTTCAGCGAGCTTATGACCCAATTTTTGCAAGACTTCGCAACCCAACAACGGGTAGATCGAGCACCCATATACATGCTAAAACTGATTTACCAAAAGAGGCCAAAAGAGTCACTGCACGATTACTTGTGTTGTTTCAACTAGGCATGCACCGAGACACCCGGGTTGTCCCTCACCTTCAGAATTAACGCTCTACTCCACGAACTCCAACACGGCTGCCATAATGGATGGCCCACCATCCTCCCATGGCAAGATAAGTGAAATACGTGGAAGACACATTCGACTAGAAGAGATGACCCAACATCCTCCCATGATAACTTACTTGGTCGTGGAAGTACCATTTTCTTACAACGTGATTCAGAGCTGCCCCACCATATTTTTACCTCAAAGAAATAGTTTCCACCTATTGCAAGGTAATATAGTTCCGTACGAATCATGGAATGTGACAAGTCCGAGCCAACCTCTGACTCACAAGTATTTTTTTACAAGACATCCCTAAATAAGAGAAGCCCATAAAAAGAAAAAAACCCACAGGATAACACATGTAAAGGTAAGAAGATCCCAAAAAGAGTCCATTAATCCCCCTCAGGTTCAAATAATTCCTTATCAGAGAAGACAATCTAGAAAATACCATTCGCGCCAAGCTCATACAATGTTTGAGGAACCACATAAATGTGTTTTCCTTGACCACCACCAATTTCCCTTGAATTATCACAGCGTTGCTATCCATCAACTCAACAGAAATCTTGGAGCGAAGCCAATCCAACAAAATAAAAGGTACTTTGGCTCTAAAAGAAACTAAATTATCAAAGAAGAAGTACACAAGCTTCTTCAAGATGGATACGTAGAAAAGGTCCAATACTCCAACTGACTCTTCAACATGGTGGTCGTCCCCCAAGCAGATGAGAAATGGAGGTTGTGCGTCGACTTCACAGGCCTTAACAAACATTGCACCAAGGATTCTTAGCCCCTGCCACCAATCGATCACATCGTTGATTCTACGGCACGATATGAACTACTGAGAATGATGGACGCCTTCCAAGGCTACCACCAAATATTTTTGGTACAATAAGACAATTAAAAAAAACCTTCATTACCAAAGGGGGTATTCATTATTATAGGGTCATGCCATTTGGGCTCAAGAATGTTGTCGCGACTTAACAGAAAATGATCAACATAATATTCCATAAACAAATAGGCAAGACCATGGATGCATACTTTGATGATATGCTAGTAAAAAGCAAAAAAGTTGGCGATCACATCGCCCACCTGATGGAAGATTTTGCAGTTATGTGATACAACCAATTAAAGATCAACCCTATCAAGTGCACTTTCAATGTAATAAGTTGGATGTTCCTAGGATACATGGTAGCATAAAAGGGAATCAAAGCTAACCCTGTGAAAGTTACAGCCATGCTCAACATGTCGCCACCTCGAAACCTCAAAGAAGTCCAATCCCTAGCGGAAAAAAAATGGCTTCCCTAGGATAGTTCATCTCACTGAATGGGGAAATGGGACTCCCATTCTTTAAATCCATCCGAAAGAGAAAGATCTTCGAGTGCACAGAAGAAGGCTCCTAAGTCTTTCAAAATTTGAAAGATTAACTAAAATCCTGGCTATCGCCTAACCACAAGAAACCCTATTTGTCAACCTTGTTGTGTCTGAAGAGTCAGTAAGTGCAGTCCTCGCACGAGAATATAATAGTGTTCACCTACCCATCTACTATATCAAGAAAGTCTTACATGGTGTCGAGGTCATATACTTGGAAATCGAGAAGCTCTCCTTAGCCCTGGTCACGGCAGCAAAAAGATTATGCCCTACTTCCAGTCTCATCCTATCCTTTTCCTTACGAATCAACCACTAGACAAACCCTAAGCAAGCTTGGAATCACTTACAAATCCCGTAACTCACAAAAGGCTCAAATACTCACTGACTTCATTGTAGAGACCACCATAACCACAATCAACGAAACATCTTGGAAGTTATACGTTGATAGATCTGCCACCACCCATCAAGGAGGGGCCATAATCATATTAAAAGAAGACATGGATGAAACTATCAACAACGCTATACTTTTGGATTTTCCTGGAGAGAATGCTCCTGAGTGCGACGAAGCTGATCTTTATGAGAAATAAATGATAGAGCTAATGTGATTCGAAGACGCAAGATGAAATTTCTATTGTTTAATTCATTTAGTTGAGTTAGGGGTGCTTATTTCTGGAGCATGGTAGTGAAAGTTGAACTTTCAAATGAGATATGCATTGTTTGAGACTTTGTTAATTTCTTTCGAGCTACGAATAAAGTTACATGAATTTCCACTTGTCTAAATGTTTTTACTTTGAATATTCGACTCTCTTACCGGAAAGGAGCCTGGTTGATTAATTAATACTTTGGTGGTTATGTGATCACTGGCATAGAGGAAAACCTAATAGGAAATTGACAACCGAAGATGAGAAAATAAATGTGGCTTTTATCTATAAGACAGGGAGTTACGGGAATAGGAGACTGGATTGGGTACGGCATTATCAGTAGTAAGACTAGACACCGCTAAAATGTCTGTAGAAAGTTGAGTAATTACAATTATGCTCACCAAAACCTTAGATCTAGGGTTTATTGCCTCGACTTTACTTTATTCATCTTTCGGGTCAGAAGTGAAAAGGCCCATGTTCCCAAGTATGCCGCCCAAGGTGTGTCACCGTTGAGTTTTCAACAATGGAAGTGTTTGTTGGCTGTTATTCCCATTACTAGTCATGGCCATTTTCAATCGAAAATTGGCTAATAATCGATTTTCAAACCAGTTCAAATAGGAGGTTTTGCAAAAAAAAATTGTATAAGTTTATAGGTTATACAAGTTTATACAAAGTTAATCATTTTTATAAATTATAAAATTTTAAAAGTAATACAAGTTTTTAGGTTTTCTAATTTATAAAAGTTTGTAAGTTATTTAAGTTTATAAGTTCTTAAAATTGTATAACTTATAAATTTAAATTATATAAATGTAATGTTTAAATAAGTTTACATAATACAAGTTTATATAACTTATAAGTTACATTAAAACGTTTAGAAATCATATAAGTTTATAAGTTTATAAATTATATAAGTTAATGGGTCATACATAATACAAGTTATATGATATTGTTCCATTGACATTATTTTTTTTTGATAATTTAAATTTTTATATATATATAATATAATGTATTTACAGAGTAAATAATCAGAGAAAAAGAAATAAAAGCAAATATGTACATGGAAAGACTAGGTATCACATGAGCTCTCAGCCTGTAAGGATCAGTGATTGATTGATTCCTAGATCATGAACTGTATCACCTGCGCTTCCATCATAGTCTATAGTATAGCTAAGGGTGATCAGGTACATGGCTCCCCTAACCTCATGAATGCACAAGCATCTCCGCATTCAGTTCATTATCATCATCCGCTCTTCACCAAACTACGTATCATGACGATCAACTTATCAATATCATTTTTTGGGACTATTAGTACATAGTTCTTCCTAGTTTGGTGAGTTATCCCTGTAATATGTAGAGATTATGATCAGTAGGGCAGAGTCAACCGTCCACTCACAAGATCCTCAATCGTCTTCCTTCTACTTCCAGGTTCAAGACTTTCTTTCTTCTACACTAGTCTCTCTGCTTGGTTAGATTTACTTAGTTTTGATCTCCTCTGTCCTCCACGAGTGCAACACCATTTGTTGCTGACTGTTCCAATTCATCGTGTCGAGGTTAAGCATCCTCCAATGTAGAGTTTTTCCAAAAACACCATTTCAGGTCAGAGTTAATGCTCAACTTCTTGTGACTTTTCCTGTCTGTGATTGCAGCAATATAAGTAGCAATCTTTCGAGCTTTATGATCTCAGGAACAATCTCCTAGGAATCTGTCTTCTTTGAATATGTCCAGATACATCTTTTAGTAGCATATATATTGTCCTTGAGTTGTGACCAACAATTTCAATGTTTCTCTTCCAGGGAATTGATGGATTAGGAACTTCTCATGCTTACAGGTGCCTTCCTTGACCTTTATACTTCCGTTCATTTCATCTCAAGTGTTACATTAGTATACTAATGATATAAAAATGTGCTCAGTAATGATCCGTAGGATCAATATGTGCATCCAGGTAATCAGTGATGTGAAGACCTCCTCCTGTCTGGATCTAACCTATACAACGTTGGCATAAAGAAAAGTAAGTTGGCACCAAAAAATCCATATAAATTTAAACCGTCAGAATTGATTTTATTAAAATGTGATCAATTAGTTTAATTTTGCAACCCATGGTGAGAGGTCCTTTGACACATTTCTGTTGCATCTACCTGTACCACATTGACATGGAATCAAGTAAGCTAGTTCCAGATAAAAGCATTAATAATATTAAGGAAGGAAGTAGCTTCCAAACGTTACTACCGATTCAAATTTAATAGGTACTCAGCTAGGTTGGTGATTAGAAATTGGCATTGATCAGTGAGTGTAGTATCTTCCAACACCTTCATATATTCTACTTTACATTCTGTTTACCTGTGCTACCAGTACCTGGACACCCTAAACCCAAGATATAGCCTTGTATCACCCTTTTCTAGCATAATATGTCAGTCTCAAAATAGCCAAATCATTTCCAGTTCTAAGCTTTTCTCCACGAGATATCATTGCACTAGCTCCTAAACTCATGTGATCCGCATGCATATAACCGGATGAGTATGCCAATCGTACAATGAGTAAGAGAAGGATTTCTTTTTTGATTTGATTCCTAGCCATGAGTCATATTGAATACACTGTATGATCTCTGAACAATCTAGCTCAATATTACTAAAATGCATTTTATTATGAGCTTTCCATATATGCCACATGAGTGAGATCCATATTGTTTTCTATGCAGCCAGATTAGTCTTTCTTGAATTATTATTACAGACCACATCCATCTGAGGAACTTCATTGGAGGCCAAATGGGTAACTGTTCCTAATCTTTCCATAGCCATCCCTGCACTTCTTGCCATACAACAACTAGTTGCAGAGCAATTATGAAACAAATTCAATATAGTTTCCGTACCTGATCTACATAGAGTGCATCTGTCTTCATGATCCTGCGGGATGATATTTCTTGACTTGAGAACACTCTTAACTGGCATTGCATTCTGAGCAATTTCAAGCATAATATGATATGCTTTGTTTGTGATAAACATTTTCGTTGACATTATTTGTAACATTGTTTTCTTAAAAGTCTATGCTTAGGGTCCGTAGGTTTTAGGGTTTGGAGTTTAGAGTTTAGATTTTTAGATATTTAGTTATTAGGATTTATATTTTTAGATTTAGGGCTTAGGGTTTTGGGTTTATAACCATAAACCTTAAAACTTAAAAATCATACAACATAAACCCTAAGGCCTACCAAAAATATAAACCCTAAGATCTAAATATCTAAAAATCTAAACCAAAAATTCTAAACCCTACGGACCCTAAACATAGACCTTTGAGGAAACAATATCACAAAACGTGTCACAAATATTGTCAACTATAAATTCTATAAGTTTTTAAGTTTTATAACTTTTAAGAGTTTATAAACTATACAAGTTATAACTAAGTTTATAAATTATACAAGTTAAGTTAATGAGTTATACACAATACAAGTTATGTAATTTTATAAGTTTTAAGTTTTATAACTATTATAACTTTCCAAACCCTAAAAAATCTAAAATCCTAAAACCTAGATCTTAAAACCTAAAAACCCTGGAAACTAAAAAACCTAAAAATTCTAGAAATTCTAAAACTCTAAAAACCCTAAACACTAAAAACCTTAAAACCTAAAAAAAATCCTGAAAGAATGTTTACGCACAACTCGTGCGTAACATCCGCCAAATTATATGATTTTTTTTAAAAAAAAATGAGATTTTCAGTGAGTCCAATGGAGGTCCGACAGAAATCTCGTTTGGGGTGGATTTCGAGGAAATATATATTTTTATTTTAATATGTTTACTATACATAAGTTGATTTGTTTATGGAACTTAAAGTATTTTTTTTTATAGATTTATATTACAAATATAAGAAAATAACTTTTTTCTTAAAAAATGAAAGAAACAAATTTTTTATTTAAATATTAAAAAAAATGGTTACGACGGAAGTTTCAAGCGTATTTAAAACGTGTCGTAACCATTATGAAACCATCCTAAACCGAAACCGTAAACCGACTCGGAAGTTTTTTGCAACCAAACCGCCAATAGGAGGAAACCGGACCGGACCAAACTGGATATTAAAGGTTAACTTAAGGTTTGCATTTTTAAAAATCGACAACTGGAAAAAAATCGATGGTTCAGTAACCAACAACGGAACCAACCACTAACTAAAAATCCAAAGTTTAGACTAGCTCTCTTCCACTTGAACACTCCAAATTTAGAACTATAGCCTCTCAGAAGGAAGAAACACATTCTCGTAAGTGCAAATGAAACAAACTTAGAAGTCCTTCAGGTACTCCATGATGTGGCACTAATGGAAAGTGCGGAACACGACAAAATTTAATCAGTAAGCACCGAATAGAGATAAAACTGATAAATACAATAAAGACATGTGCCTGGCTTTGGATCACAATATATGAAAAAACATCTAGCGACATTTCATTAAAACTGGCACCGGCTCATCCAGATGTGGTTTTTTACTTCTCTTTTGTTTCCTCTCTGATCTTTGTACACTCATTTTTGCAATTTTTAAATAAAATTAAGAAAACTTACCTGATGTGAATCTCAATGCACATGTGACGGTACTCGTAGAAGACTTCTGGCATAAAGCCAAGCACCGCAAGCCACCAACTGCCAAACATAAAGGCTCCAAGAATGAAAAGCACTGACTCGGCACCACACCATCACGCAAGTTGCCTCCAGCCACCTTCTTTGAATTCTATTTTCATTTCCAAGTATTGTTTTCCCCTTTTGTCGGTCGTGGGTCTAACTACTAGCGTTAGGCATTAATTGTTATGGACAGAGACTCCTATAAAAGCCAGCTCTACAGAAGCACAACGCGGTTGAATTTGTTTTGAAATTAATTGTTAAGAATTCATGTTGAGGTTTACTTGCCCTCTGCATTTCCTCCAGAAATTACAGAAGTTGCATTTTCTCTATTCTGTGAACTGAGAGTTCCCTCTGCCAGAACTTAGGTGATTGCATCAGTTGGTATCAGAGATACGGGCTACGATATGCCTCCAAACCCCCCCAACCAGCAACCGCCTCCCCAATTTCACCGACCGGACGAGGCCCCAGAATGAAACTTCTAGGCTGAAATCCGAGCAAAAGTTCGGGAGGCGATGAATCAAATGTTTGACCAACGTCTCGGGCCCATCTTGGAAGACATTTATTGCAAGTTTGAAACATGTCTAGGAGGATGATGGGAACCCGTGAGGATGACTCATTCAATCCATTTGGGGAGGACGACATAGAGACACCGTTAGTAGCTCCTGACAATAATCGATGGGCCATTGGGATGCACACGGACCTCCCCAAATTTTATGATCTCCTACAATTAGAAGAGTTCATAGACCGACTCCACATTGTGGAACAAATCTTTGAGCTCAAAGACGTCCCAGCCACCAAGAAGGTTCCATTAGTAGCCACCCGTTTGCGCGGATGAGCCCTTGCCAGGTGGCAACAAGTGAAACTGACGCGACAACGTCTCAACAAGCCCAAAATCGTGGACTGGGAAAAGATGAAGAAACAACTATGTGCTACATTTTTACCAGGTAATATCCAGCGATTACTTGTTCAATGATTACAGGGCCTGCGACAGGGTACCAAATCCGTTGATGAGTATACAACTGAATTCTACAACTTAATTGCGCGCGCGGATCTCATGGAGATGGAGGACCAGCTAGTGGGTCGATACATCTGTGGTCTCTGTGTTCAGATTAAGGAAATGATGAGTTTGTTTGATCCTACAACTGTGGCAGTAGCTTATCAACGAGCTCTGATCGTTGAACGCCAACTTTGACGTACCGCTCACATCGCCTTCAGTCCCAAACCAGTGACAAAGGAACCCGCACCAACTGCTCCAAGTCCCACTACCCACATTGGTGGCAGTTCCTCCCTCAAGTGTTTTAGTTGCGGTGAACCAAGCCACAAGCAATTAGACTGTCGCAGATCCAATAAACAGGCAATGCTTATAGAGGTCGATGAGGAGGCTGACACACAGTCACACTTGGAGATTCTCCAAACTCCAGTCTATGATGACATAATAAAAGAGGTGGCTACTGGCGATACAGGCATTACTTTAGTCGTGCGCCATTCGTGCCTTGCCCTGCGAGCACCGGACAACAATTGGCTACGACACAAATTATTCCACTCCACGTGCACTATCGCAAACAAGATTTGTCGTTTCATCATCGATAGCGGCAGCTGCGAGAATGTGATCTTATGGGAGGCCATTGATAAGCTCGGCATTTCAACTTTGCCACACCCGTGACCGTATAAGCTCGCATGGCTCAAGAAAGGCAGCGAGATTTCTATTCGGGAACGCGCACGGATAGTTTTTTTCGTGGGCCAGTGATATAAAGATGAGATTTGGTGTGATGTTACCGACATGGACGCATGCCACCTCCTCTTGGTGCATCCATGGCAATATGACCGGTGCGCTATTCACGATGGGTTCCACAACACCTATTCATTCCTGTTTGATGGGGTCAAGATCACCTTAGCCCCGAGCCTTCCGGCCAGACCATCGGTTCCTCAGCCTCCTAAACTCTTGTCTTTGGCACGGTGCATTGAGGAGCTTCAGAAAGAACACGTGGCATACCTTCTAGTTGGAAAAGATATTACCACTTCTGTTTCGCATTTGCCAGCGTCTCTCCAACTTATTGAGGAATTTCAGGTGGTGTTCCTAGTAGATTTACCAAATGGAATCCCACCACTGGGTGATGTTCAACATCAGATTTAATTAATTCCTAGGGCCGCTTTACCCAATCGGCCTCATTATTGGATGAGCCCCATGGAGCACGACGAACTTTGGCGACAAATTGAACTTTTGCTGCACAAGGGCTATATTCAAGAGAGTCGCAGCCCATGCGCAATTTCGGCCTTGCTAATTTCGAAAAAGAACAACGAGTGGCACTTATGTATCGACAGTCGGGATATTAACAAAATCATTGTTCGATACCGGTTTTCCATTCCCCGACTCGATGACCTTTTAGACCAGCTGCACGGTGCCGCAATCTTCTCTAAACTGGATCTTAATAGTGGCTATCACCAAGTACGGATCCATCCCGGTGATGAATGAAAGACTGCATTTAAGACACGAGAAGGCTTATACGAATGGCTTGTCATGCCTTTCAGATTATCAAACGCTCTGAGTACGTCTATGCGCGTCCTGAATGAGGTACTTAGACCTTTAATTGGGGTGTGCATTGTTGTGTATTTTGACGATATACTCATGTACAGCTCCACCGCAGAAACACACCTTCAGCAATTATGGTCTGTCTTGTTGACACTGCGACAACACCGTTTCTTTTGTGCCGCCCACAAGTGTACTTTCTTCATTCACCAAGTAGCCTTCTTAGGCTACATCATCTCCGGAGATGGCCTTATGGTAGATCGCACCAAAGTCGAGGCTGTTAACCAATGGATTCAACCTCAAAATGTTTCTGACATCAGAAGCTTTCACGGTCTCGCGTCATTTTACAGGAGATTCATCCCAAACTTCAGCGCAACCATGGCCCCACTTACGAATTGCTTAAAAGGGTCCCAATTTGAATGGACACCGACCGCGGATCAAGCGTTCCGCACCATCAAATGCCAACTCTGTCAGGCACCCCTGCTCGCCTTCCCCAACTCTGCGCTATTTTTTGAATTACACAGCGATGCCTCAAAAAATTGGTATCGGGGCCATTCTTAGTTAATAGCAGTGCCCCATTGCTTATTTCAGCGAGAAGCTCGCCGATGCCCGCCTCAATCATTGCGCATATGACATTGAACTCTATGCGGTGGTCAAAGCGATCAGACACTGGCGTCATTACCTGTTTCACAAGGAGTTCATCTTGTTTACGGATCATGAAACTCTAAAGTATATGCACTACCAGGATAAAATCTCCGCCCGCCATTCTTCCTGGTTCGCTTGTTTGCAACAATTCACGTTCGTCATGAAACATCAATCCAGAGCCACAAATAAGGTTGTTGATTCCCTGAGTCGCAAAATGAGTCTGGTGACCACACTGTGCGTCCAAATTCTCGATTTTGAATCTTTACCCGATATACTCGGCACAGATCCTACATTTGGTCCCATTATGATGCAACTCCGCTCTGGACCCCTTGCTGATTTCACTTTGCAAAATGGATTTCTGTTCAAATGCAATCTACTGTGTGTCCCAGATAGCAGTCTCAGGCCAAAAATCATTCGCGAGGCCCATGCTGAAGGGCATATGGGATCAGACATAACATTCACCCACATCCATCAATCATTCTACTGGCCGTCCTTACGCTGGGAAGTGGTTAAATATGTGCAAGGCTGCAACATCTTTCAGGTAGACAAAGGCAGTGCCTCCAATGCTGGCCTATACTTGCCCTTACCAATACCTGATCAACCTGCATGGACTTTGTGCTTGGTGTACCCCAAACACAGCGAGGATTTGATTCAATATTTGTCATCGTCGACCGCTTTTAAAAAATGGCGCACTTTGTCCCTTGCAAAAAAGCCACGGACGCCAGCAACGTTGCGCTCCTATTCTTCTGAGATATCTACTGCCTCCATGGCCTTTCACGCACCATCGTATCGGATCACGACTCCTGCTTCATCAGTCATTTTTGGCGGAGTCTATGGTGCCTGATGAACACCAAATCGGACTTTAGCAGTGCGTATCATCCGCAAACGAACGACCAGACTGAGGTCGTAAATCGATCGCTGGGAAATCTTCTCTGTTGCCTCATCTGTGACAACCTGAAGAGTTGGGATTTGTCCTTAAGCAAGGCCGAATTCGCATTCAATCATGCTATCAATCGCAGTACGGGTATAGCCCATTCCAGGTGGTCTATTCTTGTACTCCACACGGCCCGCTGGAACTCCACCGGCTCTGGACCTATGAAACCCCCACGGGAAGGCAGTCGACTTCGTCACTAACCTGTAGAGCATTCACCAGTCCATGAAGAAACAACTTGTCTCCACAATAGAAAATACAAGGCTTCAGCGGACTCCCACCGTCGTCAGTTCGAATTTGAAGTCGGCGACTATGTATATGCATTACTGACAAAAGATCATTTTCCCCCTGGATAATTAAACAAAGTAGCGACACGTAAAATTGGGCTTGTTGAGATCTTAGCCAAAATTAATCCCAACGTGTATCGCCTCAACTTACCCAGCCACATTTGGACAACAGACGTGTTTAATGTGAAACATCTATTTTCCTATTTTGGGTAGCATTCTAACGATGAAGGTGACTTGAATTCGAGGATGAATTCTCTCAAAGCGGGAGGTGCTGATGTGAATCTCAATGCACTTCTGATGGCACTCTCAAAAGACTTCTGGCACAAAGCCAAGCGTCGCAAGCCACCAGCTGCCAAACATAAAGGCTCCAAGAATTAAAAGCACTGACTCAGCACCAAATCATCACGCAAGCTGCTTCCAGCCACCTTCTTTGAATTCTGTTTTCATTTCCAAGTATTGTTTTTCCCCTTTTGTCGGGCATGCATCTAACTAGTAGCGTTGGGCATTAATTGTAATGGACAGAGACTACTATAAAAGCAAGCTCTACAGAAGGACAACACAGTTGAATTTGGTTTTGAAATTAATTGTTAAGAATTCCTGTTGAGGCTTTCTTGCCTTCTGCATTTCCTTCAGAAATTACAGAAGTTGCTTTTTCTCTGTTCTGTGAACTGAAGAGTTCCCTCTGCCAGAACTTAGGCAATCTTTCGTAACCGGTTAATATGGGGATAAAGGGTGACAATTATGGGATATCTTCGTTTATCCCGCGTTTGGTACACTCACAATTCAAATCACTCGGCCCGCAGGATAGCACTTCTGCATGGGGAAAGCGAGGATAATTTTGCTAATTTTGATCCTCAAAAAATCGGAGGATTTCGTAAACCTCTTCTTATCCCTATTTTCGTTTATTAAATACCCAATTTCTTCCACTTATTTACGACTTGCCATTGTATATAAAGGCATAAATCCCTCATTTTCGAGGGTTTTCTCTTTTCTTCATCCTGCGACATATCTTCCCGGTGACTCTTCGCAGCGACTCTTGTCTGCAACTCCGGTAGTCCATTTTGAAGCAAAAGTCGAATCAATAGCTTCTCATTGCACAAGAAAAGCTTTCAACTTTCTATTTGGTACTGCTCTTCCCCACAAAACAAGATTTTTAGTGGGTGATATGTTGGGTTTCCGTAAATCAGTTTGTTGTACTTTGTATTTGGTGTAGATTTTGATCATTTATTGTCAATTGGGGGTCTTGATGGGTTCCAGAGAGATCACTTTCAGGAATGAACGATCCCCTCCCTACCAGGATTGTTACAGAGACGCGGGGCGGGGGAGGATTCAACTCAAATGCTTGGCCAAACCCTAGTTTTCAACAGAGCAATAATTCTTAATGATACACAGAGGGCTCCAGCACTGAACAATCAGAGCCATCAATTGTTTCAGGGCACTCATATGCAGCAATGGCTCCAAAGAGACTCAGCTTCCTCCGGTTGATTCAACACTATATGAGGTTTAGTCGCAATCAGAAGCTTATTGATTGCCAGAAAAATTTGAGGGTAATTAAGTAAAATAACAAGAAAAAATAATCTAGAGATAAAAACTCATTCATTATCCTGACTACCAAACAACAATATTTGGTGAGAAATTATTATTCTAAATCATTATCAAACGGAGGATAAGTATCTTGGTCCTACTTCTAATCAGGTTATCTTTTTTTTTTATAAGTAGTACAGACTACATTCAGTCTCCCAGGCAATTTGTGTCCTGAGGATTTGGCTAACGGATCCTGGACCACCCATCATAGGTATCCCAGCGACCCCAAGGCCTCCTAGACTAATCCCAGATAACAATGCAAAATTGGTACATAGACGAATCCAACCCTCGATCTCATTAGGCAAGCTCTGTGTGTTGAAAGCTGATGTCGCTAGGCCAATTCGGATCGTTCTAATCAGGTCACCTAGCACAACCTTAGGTGATTGCATCATCCGGCACAGGTTGTCCCAGCGGTTGATACCCCTCGACACACAGGGCTTGCCTAGTGAAGTCGATGGTTCTAATCCCGCTGGACGCAATCTGCGCAAGATATCTGTAGGGATTAGTTGGCGGGTCTCTGGGCCCAAAGGATACCCCGATACTGTGATCTGGGTCTCTGTTATCCTTATTACTTATAAAAAAAAAATTGTGATTGCATCATTACCTAAAAAAGAAAAAAAAAAGGAAAAATGATATGCAGGCATGGAAAGGAATGAACACAGTAACACAAACACAACGTAGGTGCTTGCTGCTAATTGCTATGATTGAGTTCGTGCTGGACTCAGGTACGCACGATCCACGTTAGTTACGGGCATCAGTCTTTCGCCTCTGTTCAATGCCGTCATACCTGCCCACGCTTCCTCGCTTGGTGATTGATGGAGATTTCTCATGGTGGCGGCGCCGAAGATTAGCAAAACGGGAGTGGGCCATCGCCGCAGCCGCAGTATCTACACTCCTCATCCTCTCTCCGATTTCCGTAACGCGTACGTTTAGGAGTGCGAATATTGATCCAATTTCAGGAGCAGCTACTGAGTGGGTGCCTTTCACGCTATTATTCAACGCTAGGGAAAAAGCTGCCTGTAATTCTGTCTTTCTCTGTCTGTAGATGTAATCGTACTTGTATTGATTCTCTGAGTTATAATTTCAGTTTGTCTGGATGGAAGTGTGCCTGGATACCACATTCAATGGGGGTTTGGATCTGGCTCTGATAGTTGGCTGCTTCACGTCGAGGTATCCGCTGCTCGTTTACTTCCCCATTGGAATTAGTTCTTTTGCCATTTTTTTACAATGGCTACCTGATGGACGCCTGTCTAGGGTGGAGGATGGTGCAATACTATATCTTCGTGCTCGCTACGGATGAAAACGAAACTAGGTTCATCTAAGTACATGGAAGAGCAAGTTCAATTTTTCGGAATGTTGAGCCATGACTCATCTCAGAATCCAGGTAGTTGTTCGCTTACAGAATATGTTGAGTTCTTTGCTCAGTAATTTTCTTTGGCAACTCTTTGAGTCGGTAAAGTTATGACTTGCTTCATCAGTGCTACTCTGGCATGTCTTCTTCAATACATATGCTAGTCTGCTACAATATAATTCATTTTATCGTGGTTTTCCATTTTCCATTTGACAGTATACAGGTATAAGATAATGCACATTACCTTAAGAAGTTCTTGCTCGTAGAAGTATTTATGGAATGCATTATTATTCAGTTGCTCAGTCGACGAACAATGCAACAGAGCACATTATCGTCATTGTTTTACATTGCTGAAAAATAGCTCCATGAGTGTCCATACATAAGTAGTTGCTTGCTGTTGATTTATACCACATACTGTGATCTTAGTTGAATTTTCATTTCCTTGGTTACTTATTCCTTTTAGCCATAGCAGACCTTTTCAACTGGAACAAGGTGAAAGTACGCTATTGTGATGGATCCTCATTTTCAAGTAATCCTGATGGCGAATCTAAAGCAAGTCCACTGCAAGTTAACCCTCCGTATTGTTGAAATGTTTTATCCACTTTCTCCCCGCCTATGTTAGATTGTAGTAATCTAGCTTAATGACTTACTGCTTTTTCATTCGTTTATCCCCCAGAATGGATCCAAGTTCTTCTTCAGAGGGAAGCTTATCTGGGACACAATTATGGATGAGCTATTATCAATTGGAATGTCTAAAGCTACACAGGTAAATAAATTTATGTTAATCCACTATGAGCCAATCTCTGTCTGGGACACAATTATGGGTGAGCTATTATGTGTGGGTTTGCATGTTATTGGCTGCAGTAATTTAGACCAAAAAACATGATTGGAAGATGGTTAAAGCCTGTAAGTATTATGCTCCACCGCTCGTGTCAATTATGCGCTTTATTGCCTCAAGTTTCTGCTATTTATTGGCCATTTACGAGCATCATGCATTCCTCTATTTTGACTGGGTAACTTTGAGATAAAGTTTAGCCACATCGATGGCCACCATTTTTCTTCTGTCAATGAGATACTGTGGGTACTTGCTTTCCTTTGTTGGAAGGCTATGCCATTACTATCAAAGATATTAATTATAAGGGCACTCTAAAACTTCGCAGGCCCTTCTCACAGGATGCTCTGCTGGTGGATTGGCCACTCTTATTCACTGCGATAATTTTCGGGGTCTTCTGCCAGAAGATGCGAATGTGAAATGTCTTGCAGATGCAGGCTTTTTTCTTGATGAGTATGTGCTTTACATTCTCTTTTCTGTTTATGGCGTCATGTTTTCTGTTACCTGGCATGTTTTCATTCACATGTCTATGGTTACTTTCTCCCACATCAAACTTGTGTTTGAGATCAGCTGACCTGACAATATTCTGCCTTCAAGCTCCAAGCATTTTTTATTACTTCTCTCAAGAAGTATTAATCTACTATTCAATTGGAGATATGATTCCTTATCATTGACAGGAAAGATATCGCTGGAGATCGCACAATAGAATCATTTTATCATAGTGTTGTGCACCTTCAGGTTATCGTAAAAGTTGGATAACTATTATTTATTTGGATAGACACCATAATATGGGAACAAAGCTAATTACTATTGCTTTAACTTACATTGCAGGGTATTACTAAAAGTTTGAACCATGATTGTTTAGCCAGAAATGAACCTTCGAAGGTAAAACCTGACATTTTTTTTAATTTCATTTCGAATTGAACTCTTATTCTTCAAGGAAAACGCACATTATCTTGCCTATCATTGACTCTGGTGCCAGTGTTTCTTTCCTCAAGAATTTATTCACGATATTAAGACCCCAGTCTTTTTTGTGCAACCGGCATATGATTTCTGGCAGGTATTTCACATTTGTTGCTATGTTTCTTAACTGTCAACGTCTTAAGTACATAATTTTCCTGGACTTTTTCAGATAGCCAATATTTTGGTGCCTGATTCATCAGATCCCCATGGAAGCTGGCTCAGATGCAAGCTATATATTTGGAATTGCAGTTCAAGCCAGCTAGAATTGCTACATGGTAATATGTGGGATGCTGTCTTACACAATTTCTTCTTACATTCATGATATGGGCCTAATATCATGTATCATGCGCTCAGGTTACAGAAATTCGTTGTTGAAGGCACTCAGCAGCTTCCATCAAAATCCAGAAACAGGACTTTTTATCAACTCTTGTTTTGCCCACTGCCAGACTTGGGCCGCTGCGACGTGGCATTCACCTACCTCTCCCAGAATTAATAACAAAGTGACGAACTCATGTTTCGATGCCCTTATCCTCGCGTGACTCTTTCCCGGATCTACATTTTATTGACATCCCCCCTGTTTGTTAAGCAGACTATTGCAGAATCAGTAGGCGACTGGTTCTTCAAACGAGCTCCTGCCAAGCATATAGATTGCCCTTTCCCCTGCAATCCTACTTGCTATCATAGGGATCTCAGTTTGTTATGAAGCCAGAAAAGATCAAACTGATTGTTCATTAATTCGCACTTCATTCTCTCAACTCTTGGTCCACTTAAAGCCATCCTGTTCTGCAACACTGTGTCATACACCCCTTTGGGCTGCTTATCTTTTTGCCAAAACCGAAGAACGTTTTTTCCTGCCAAAACCGAAGAACGTTTTTTCCTGCCAAAACAGAAGAACGTTTTTCCTGCCAAAACTGAAGAACGTTTTTCCAATCATTGTCAAACACTCATATAGCTACTGTATATTATGTATATCATGCAGTGAATTTTCTTGTTCGAATTTCCCCGCATTAAGATTGATGTCCAGATTCATCTTTATTACAACCTGTTGACTCTATTTATGTATCGAATTGAAATCATCAAGATGATGGGTGTTCTTATTTTGAGCAGGCACTCGCTGCATTGCTGAACCTGAATCTATGGTATTCTCTGAGTTTGAATAAACAATTGGCTATTCTGGCTTTGAATAATATACAACCGGTTGGGTGGGGAATAATTTACAAACAGCTTAAACTGATTAAAGATTAAACTATTCGGGTCAAGGCTTACGCGCATCGCATGTTCCTTTAACATAGGAGAAACAGTTTGGTAATAGTTTAGTTTAGGTCCATGAGTAGAGCAATAATTGATTTTACTTGGATGAATGCTGGTGTGATTGCGAGGTTGAAGTCTAATGCGAAAGCAAAGTCTGGTTGGGTCCGTTTGGTAGTCGAATAGGGTCTATCTGGCTTTGCGGACAACTGCGGGTTAAAGTCTGGATAAGTTTTTATGTCCGATGTTTGGTAGTGTACAACTAGTTTTTTGGATAAGAGCAGTCGCTCGTTTGGTACCGAAGCTGAATCTGTCGGATTGACTCATGAAGTTGGTTAATTAAATTCATTTACCAGAATACTCTCCACTTTCTAGTGAGCTTTTTGAATTGAATATGTGTTTTCCAATTGATTTAATTATTGATTTTCGTGGAAGTACCCACCCCACCCCATGATCAAAAGGCCAAATTATTAGGATTCTTCAGTATCGTTTCTTTAGCTACTTCTCTATTTTTAAATCTAAAACTTTAGGCATTTTAGTTAATCGAACTCACCAGAAATCCTTGCATGAACATACATTAATAAACCTGTGGAAGCGAATCCGGTCCCTTACAATAATTTCTCTTTGATACAATTTACTTATAGTATTTGTGACTTCATGGCAATCTATCCAAACTCTCAAGTTCTTAACTATCATAATAATTACAGGTGCCTGAGTCTTCAACAAACCATATGAAATGGCTAATCGTTCACTATGTTCCCAAAGAGCATCCCGTTTCTCACCATCACCGACATTTCGCAACATAGTAGCAATCCAAGGGTTCATGCAAAGTAGCTTGAACTCTATCCCAAATTTCCTTTAGAAGTTTTTGTATCTCTGTTAGTTCCGACCAAGTACCCATTACAAACTCATAAGCCTCTTCAATCTGATTTGCATGACAGAATAGATGTACCATGCAGTCTTAATGCTCCAAAGATGGCTCAACTCCAAATTCAGGCATGCTAGCAACTAGGCCACCATGAGCACACGCAGATAACATACCCACAAATGTCACATGGTTAGCTTCAACCTGTAAAGAAATTCGAAAGAATGCTTATTACAAACCACAGAAAAGAAAATTAAGAAAGAAAAAAATATTTAGTATGGTCGATGATGTTTGAATAGGATTTATCATTTGTATAATAATTTGTGGTCATTAATAGCAAAGCTATGAACTTTCACGTTGAATGCAGGGCAATACACCAATTTGCACCAAAACTACAACCCAAAGTATCATTACCTTAGCTTCTTGCATTTTCTTAAAAGTCTCCATTGCCTCACTTACAAGCCCGTTAATAGCAAACCCAATAATCATAGAGCTCCAAGCCTTTGCATCCTTAACTGGCATTACATAGAACACATGCTTCGCCTTCTCAATGCACCAACATTTGGCATACATATTCAATAGTGCAGTACTTATTTATCCCGTTCTTATCGGAAAAAAAAATATGCAGTCACTTCCCTAGATCCAATGCTCCAGTCAAAGCACAAACAGAAAGTACACAGACCATCGTCACTTCATCCGGCTTCACACCAACTTTTGCATCTCCCTAAACAACCCCAGAGCCTTATTCACCTTTCCAATCCTCGAATAACCCCCAACCATAGCATTCCATGGCAACACATTCTTCTTAGTCATTTCATCGAACACTCTCCTCCCCATGTCAACTTCTGCACATTTCGTGTAGAAATTCAACAACGACGTCCAAACAAACAATTTTTTCCCAACCCCGATGTCATAACATGCTTGTGAACCTGTATTCCATCATCAAACGTTGTCAGAACCGAACTAACACTTCTTCTCATAAAACTAACATCACTCCAACAGATTACAGTAGCTGCATATGATAAAAATTACACTATTGCAGAATTTACCCAGTATACTAAACTATTAAACGTTTGTGGAAGAACTCATCGAGATGCAAGAAGGATATTCGCGCAAGTCGAAGGGATATTGGCCAGCATTAGAGATTCAGGTAAAACTATTCATGTAAAAAAGAACTTGATATTTATGAAGAGGAAACAAAGAATCCATTGCAGTACCACAGTGAGAAACTTGTCGCCGTGAAGATTTTCGTCGCTGAGGAAGAATCGCATTCAAACATAGAAATTTTTGGTCGATTAGGGAAATCGCGCAAGTTTTGATTTTTGTATTTGGTATTTGGTAATAATTGAGTGTTTTAGGAGTAAAAGGGTAAATTGACAAATTGGCTAAACGCGGAATAAGGTAAACCCTACATAAATTTCGAATAAAAATGCAGGGGCAGTCCATGTTTTATCCTTGCCCGAAAAGTTATCCTGCGTGCAGGGAAAATGTCGATAAAGTTATCAAACATGGGTACAAATAGGATAACTCACCAAAATTGACTTTATTTGACTTCAAACACTCTATCAAATGAACTTGTTGTGGTTTCAACATCAGTCTTCTAACTGATTGTGATGGTTTAAAAAAATTAGAAAGCAAACTTTGATGGAATGAGATAGTTGACTTGTATATGTTTGTCACGATATGCCACAACCCACAAATACCAAAACCACAAGAAGATTAGAAAAAGGTTGAAGAAAAGACTGTAGTGTTTGTATACCATTCCTGCATTTACATCCATACCACCAACTGGGGTTTAGCACACAACAAATGGCAAACTCAACATGGAACTTGGTGTTTGTTTCTCAATGAATCTCAACTCAACTATCTATCTATCTCTACTACACGGATGATCTCCATATCCTTCCTTCGAATGAAATTATGATAATCGATACAAAGAGGCGGAGCCAGGATTTTAGGTGAAGGGGGCCAAACTTTTTCGATAAAACCAGAGTGTGTCGGATCAGGTTGGATATAGTCAAGTCGAATATACATATTCTGATGTTGCAGGTAGAAACTGAAGAGTCGAAATGGGTCGAATCAACCTTAAAATTATACTAACTAATATACAAATATAATAAAAAACAATTAAAAATATAATAATTTTTTTTCAAAATTCTTAACAAATCAAAAAAACCACTAAAAATATATTATACTATCAAAATAATTTTACTAAAGAATTACAAAAATAATAATAAAAACTAGCCAAAAACATACCCATATAAACACATTAGAATTATACAATAAAGGTTTATGGTTAGTCATTTGAAGTTTTAATATGGCAACCAAGGTTCAACTCCCAATAAACCTAACTTTTTAAATTTATTTTAATAAAGTGTGAAGTAAGGGGACTTTAACCCATGACCATTACATTAAAATTGGTACACAACCAACTAAGCTAAACAACCTTTATACAATAATACAAAACAAATATAATTAAAATATAATGTTATCACAAATATATGGGGGTAGTCGAACTTTAAGGTCTTCGCATCCTTGTTTCGTTCTCTACCCGAGAAGGTTGGATTTTGGGGGCAAAAACTTGAACGAGTTTTTTTCTATTTTTTAAGGCTTGAAGTGTGGAGCTAACACTCCTTTATCCACTTAGTGTATAAACCGTAAAGGAAGTGGTGGTGTTTAATACTCTAGAGATTGGACATTTGGACACCTCAATGGAAGGAGCTTCTTGCATGAATTAGTGATTTTTCAAGAGGTATAAAAGTTCTTTCTCCCTTGTAACATTAAGTTTTGTAAATTAACAAAGATTCAAGGTCAAAAGATCTAGGAAATTATTGTTATGCATGCTTAACACACACTTATGTTTATACTTTTGCACGTATTTTGTATCATGACACGTAGTGTAGTTATTGGATATCTTACAAGTGGTATCAGAGCCATTTTACTGATTATTGCATTTTGCAAGGTTTATTCAACAACTTATGTTAGATGACAAAAAAAAGTATGAATGAGTTCATGTGCATGCATGTGCTTCTTGAAATATTTGTTTTACAAAATTTTAAGTTATATTTTGACTAAAACATAATTTTTTTTGGACAAAATTGTTGTAGTGGCTGCATGCGCTGTTTGGATCCTCCATGATGTTGTAGAAGCATAAGTAATTTCTCAAAAACAATTAGAGGTTAATCCTTAAAAAAGGGCCTAAAAAACTGAAGGAAATTTTTTATATTTGTTTCCAAAAAACTTAGCCTAAGATGCAAGAATTTGTTCTTGCATGCTACTTCAAGCTCAAGAATATGTTGCATGTAGTAATTCTTTGTAGTATTCTAACATTATATGTTTTGTTTAATTTTGAATTAAATATGATGCATGATGAATGATCATGGATTAGAGTCCAATAGGATTGTGCTTATTGTAATAATTATTATTACTTTAAATCTTGGTTGAGTGGATGTAATAGTTACATAGGTATTCATAATATGGCTTGTATGCCATGTCTTTTTAATAATTCTTGATGTAATTATTTTCTCTTCTCATTCCTCTGAATTGTAACTCGAGGTTTCTCAAAGAATGTAATTTTTTTATTTCTGTAGTGGGAGGAAAATTATGAGAGTTAGGCTAAGAATTATGTAACTCAAAAAAAGGAAATCACCAAGAGAAAGCCGAAAAGGTGTTGATGCAAAGGCGTTGCATGACTTCAATTGTAGAACACCCTTATGATAAACTCTATAATCTATTAATGGACGAGAGATTCGTAGAGTCTATGATCATACCATGATTATATGTGTTTATTTAGCATGCTTTATATTATTATACTAATATAGAATTATATTCATGCTATAAATAATGATGAGACTAAAACATATCAAATCTCTCTAATGATAATTAAGTCTTTTCTTTTATCAAATGTGTTTGAAATGGAATGATGCATTCTATTGTTATGGTAAAATGACCCTCTTGATCGTTGGTTCACTTGTTGAATTTTCTTCAATGTGATCATCTACCTCGTATGGAGTTTTGTCATGAAAGCTGTGTCTTTCAAAATAATGGTACCTAACTTGACTAAAACTGTTAGTTTGTTGAGTTTCCTTAAGGCCTTGAGTGTTAGAGGCAAAGTCTTGATAAGGTTAAAGAGTTAATTACCCAAGCGAAAGCAAGGAGTTGCAAATTGTTGAATGATAACTACCCTTGGTAACCATGTTTGACTTGTTGAGTTTCCCTCAAGGTTTGATCATGGTTCGATTGGGATCCTTGACCCACTAGAAGATTAACTAATCTTCCGAATCAATATAGACGATTGTCGATTTGTAGTAAAATAGTGAGAGCAAAATGCATTTATTTCAAAAGTCTACTATATTCATTTTGTATATATACATAAAACAACAAAGTTTTATCACTACCTTTACATGTTTTGTAGATGTCTTCTACGCAATTGAATCTCTATTTTGTTCTCGAATCACACAAGTTAGCCGGTGCTAGTTACTTGGATTGGCATCGGAATTGGAGAATCATTCTCAAAGCCGAAAAGTTTGCACATGTCCTCGAGAAACCAAAACCCAATCCTTCAGAAGAGGGTGCATCTCGAGCTATTCAATCTGTTTATGAGAAGCATATTGAGG
Source organism: Pinguicula moranensis (assembly GCA_028565015.1). NCBI lineage: Eukaryota > Viridiplantae > Streptophyta > Magnoliopsida > Lamiales > Lentibulariaceae > Pinguicula > Pinguicula moranensis. The sequence goes on along the minus strand of JAOWBN010191873.1, from coordinate 2,773 downwards.
CTTATGACCTTGCCCAATGTATTATGCTAGCATCCATATGTCCATAACTTCAGAAGCAATGTGAAAATTTGGATGCATATGCTATGATGGGTAGCTTAAAGAGTTGTTTGAGGCTCCTTATGAGACTGAAGGGTTTAATCTAACCATAGAGTTGTTTAGAGCCAAGATGAAAAAGGGTTCTTTTATGGCTACCTATGACATAATCATGCTTGGTCTCATCAAGAGGGTGAAGGACCTTGGGACTAACCTAGAAGAGAACCTTTATGTAGATTTGATTTTACAATCTATTCCACTGAGTTGCAAACAATTTATAGTCAACTTTAAAATGAATAAGATTCAAGTTCCTTTGGGTGAGTTGGTGAATATGCTTAAACTCACCGAGAATGAGTTACATAAGGGTAAGGGTGCCATCTTGCTTGCGACTTATGATAAAGGCAAAAGGTTGTCCAAAGCCAAGCTTAAGAAGTAAAAGGGCAAGAAGTGTACAGTGAAAACAAAAGGTGGGGTCAAGAAGGACAAGAAACTTGAGAAAGGTACTTGCTTCCATTGTGGCAAGGCTGGACCTTAGAGACGCAATTGCAAAGATAATCTTGAATCTTTGAGGAAGATTAAAGAAGCATCTTCATCATGTATCTATATTACTGATGTATTTTCTACATTTTCTTCTAATCTTTGGGTATTTGATCTTGGATCCTTTGCTCACATTTGTAATACTTTGAAGGGATTGAAGCGTAGTAGATCGGTGGCAAAAGGAGAAGTAGATCTTTGCATCAGAACAGGAGCAATAGTCACGTCTTTAACCGTCGGGATCTACTATCTTAATTTGCCTAATGGGATTGTACTAGAATTATATAATTGTTATTATGTTCCAATACTTATGAAAAATCTTGTTCCAATACTAGAATTATATAATTGGTATTATCTTAATTTTGCACCATTATAATAGTTGTACTGTTTTGAAAAATAGAATTAGATATTTGGCATCCCCAATTATGAATGGTCATTATATTTTGAATATATATGAACCAATACATAGTGTAGATACAAATACAAAAGATATAAGTCCTTCATACCTTTGATACTGTAGACTTGGTCACATAGGCGAAGGTCGCATATTCAAAATGTGCTGAAACGGTCTTTTGAACTCATTTGATTATAAATAATTTGAAATATGTGAGTCTTGTCAATGAGGTAAGATGACTAAGACTCCTTTTGAAGGAAAAGAAGAAAGATCTATTAAGTTGCTTGGACTAGTACATATGCATGTATGTGGTCCAATGTTGACAAGTGCTACAGGCAGATAATCATATTTTATAATAATCATGGATGACCATTATAGATATGATTTCGTGTACTTAATGATGTACGAATGTGAAGCCTTTGAAAAGTTCAAAAAATATAATAATATTGTTGAGAAACAATTGGGAAGGAGTATTAAAATACTTTGCTTTGATCGAGGTGGAGATTACTTAAGTATCGAATTTTAAGATTTTCTAAAAGGTCATGGCATCATCCTGCAAAGGACTCCTCCTTAGACTCCACAATTAAATGGTGTGTCGGAACAATGAAACCATAGCCTATTAGATATGGTACATTCGATAATAATTCGTTCAAACTTCCCAAAATTATTTTGGGGCTTTGTCTTAGATATTGCATCGCTGGTACTCAATCGTGTTATATCAAAATTAGTTGATACCACTCCATATGAGATATGGATGGGTAAGAAACCAAATCTCAATTACTTGAGAGTTTGGGGATGTCCCGCTTATGTGAAGCGGATAGAATCGAACAAGCTTGAAGTAAAATGCAATAAGTGTTTGTTTGTAGGATATCCAAAAGATTATGTTGTATATTCGTTCTACAATCCCGTTGCGCAAAATGTGTTTGTCTCATGACATGCCACATTTCTAGAAAAAAACGTTTGTTCTAGAAGAGATAAGTGGGAGCAAAGTGGAACTTGAAGAAATTCAAGATCCACAACCAAGCACTGATCAATAGATGGAACAGGTGCAGTTGTCTCAAAGAGATGAGATAATAATATACACTCAAACACAAGGATTACGTAGCACCGGTAGAGAACATTGATCCCCTGTTCATTATGGATTCAACCTAAACAATCAAAATGATATGTTTGTCAAAATTGATGATGAACCTACTTACTACGAAGAAGTCTTATCTAGTGTAGATAAAGACAAATGGTTGGAAGCCATAAACTCCAAAATGGATTCCATGAATCAAAACAAGGTATGGACCTTGGTTGATCCACCTGAAAGAATTGTTCCTATAAGGTGCAAATGGGTTTTTAAAAATTAAACTGACATAGATGGAAATGTAAATTACCTATAAAGCTGGATTGGTAACAAAAGGATATCGTCAAAATCAAAGAATTGACAATGACGAAACCTTCTCTCTGGTTATGCTTAAATCCATTTGGATATTGCTTGTTATCGCAGCACACTATGATTATGAAATTTGGCAGATGACTGTCAAAACGGCATTTCTTAACGAGAATTTATAAGAAGAGGTGTATATGATACAACCTCGAGGTTTTGAATTCAATCAAATTGTAAGATCTCCGAAAGCTATATTACGTATCATGATGCAAAATTCGTGCAGAAGCGTAAACATAAATGTGTGTTAAGCATACATAACAAAACTTTCAGAGATCTATTGACCAAGGATCTTTGCTAATTTATACAACTTGATGGTACAAGGGAGAAGGAATTTGTTTACCTCTTGTAGAATCACTAATTCATGCAAGAAAGCTCCTTCC
>JAOWBN010191862.1:0-15647 GCA_028565015.1 Pinguicula moranensis | reverse complement strand
GGAATGGAGCAGAACCACTGGGGCGTGATTGATGATTTTTCATCAGCAACTCGTTATTTTGTTCAGCCACAAGAAGATACGAAATCAGTTCGTAGTACTTCTTAAAACCCTTTTCACGGTATTGTTGCTGCAGGAGCATATTAGTGGCATGAAAAATAGTGATGTTTTCTCTAACATATCCTTATCGGTAATCTTTTCACCACATAACTTCAGTTGAAAACTGATTTTGAACATGTCAAAATTGTACTCGCTTATAGATTTAAAATCTTGTAAGTGTAAATGCAGCCAAAAATCTTGTACTTTTGGAAGTATCACCATTTTCTAATGATCATATCTCTCTTTGAGATTTTTCGAAAGATCTGCATGATATTTTATAATGAGGTATTCTGCCTTGAGTCCCTCATCAATATGGTAACGGATAAATATCATGCTTTTGCCTTATCTTGTCGAGATGCTTTATTTTCATCTTTTTATGGTGTCTCTGAGACCCATAGCATCTAAATAGATTTTTGTATCAAGAATCCATGATAAATAATTTTTTCCTGTGATATGCAAAGTCACAAATTTAAGTTTAGAAAGATTAGACATTATAACAATAATTAATTAACTTTACCTCAGCATGAATGCTAGTAGCCCAGTTGTAGAGTCGTGTTGATAACATGTTATAAACTAATTAATAAATTGTGTAAATAAAGTAAGTTATTAGATACGTGCAAATGAACTATAAAGAACAAAGACAAGTTTTCTTCTCAATTTCTTTCTTCTCAACCTTCATTTTTTTTCTCCCATTTTCTTCTCATCTTGTATACATATTTATACACGATGAATTGTCGGCAATCACATGTCTTCAATTAATGCTAACACTATTTATCACTATTTATCACTATTCAACACTATTTGACATAAATTGTCATGTCTGCCGTCGCTAAAATAGTTGGCATTCAATAATTCACAACAATTTTAACTAAGTTTTTATTGATAATTACCGAGAATTGGGCTACTATCTCTTGTTTTATCGGGCCGCACTAATCATCATAATTTAGAGGTGGGCCCATGAAGTGGCAAGCCCACCAACAATTCGGCAGATTCGCGTCATCCACGAAGATTCTTTCCAGGAATAGACGGGTGTAGAAATGTAAATAAATTAGTTACCCCGCATTTTTCTGAGGTCCGATCGATGCGTTGGGTTTGCCTTATAATCGCGCATACAAACTGAAAAGAGAGTGTGTTGGGACCGTGGATTCACAGGTAATGCGGTGACGACGGATCTTGGTAGATTAATCAGCATCGTTTGGTTTCATTATATTTGGTGGCTGTTTTGATCCATGATATATTAACTTAGTAAAAGTTTTCAATCATATTAGATGTTTGCAGATTGTTTCTAATGTTGATCGAATCGAAACGTTGTTTTAAGGAGCAAGCTTTTCTTTCACTGATGTTGGCTAGATTACTGTTGTTAGGGCGAGTCCGTATGCCTTTGATAGTTTTGAACAATTTTTCTCTTTGATTTATGCTTTTGCTATGGGGCCTAACTACTAAATAAGCACAAGCTAGCAACGTGCTCGATATTAGAAAATAATGTATTTTCTTCCTCCTTTCAGCTTCCACTCTTGGTTTTACTGTTCGGGTGTTATTAATTGCTGTTCAAATTTGCGACTGACTGTGAGGTGGTGGAGTTGTTGAAGGAGTTTTGGGCAAGAACTAATGGTTTCTTTAGCAGATAGTAGCTTATCTGGTGATATCTCAAACAAAAGGACTTTGGAGAATGTTTTTGCACCAAAATATAAGCCCAGGAAAGTAAATGCACAACGAAAATTTCCGCCGAGATGTGGTCGCATTGCTTTTCCAAAACAATGGGAACAGGAAGAAGATGGTCGGGACAGGATTGGGCAGGCTAGTGAATTTAGAAGTTCTGAGACAAGGACTACCGGGACTGATGATGCTGGTATTTCTGGGATGCCTGTGGAGTTCGAGGCACTTGGAAATTCTGAGATGGCAAATGGAGTAGAGGATGATGGGGTTAAGACTGCTGGGGTCAGCAACTCTTCTATGCTGTATGATGCAAACATATCCGAATTGCAGAATATTGTTTGTTGTGGTGGTGTCAAAAGCTCCAACATGGAGGTGGACCTTCCGTCATATGAAGCTGTATACTATGATGCAGATGCAGACACAAATGGTATAAAAACGTTGATGGTGGAGAGTGGACTACTTGAAGTCCAGTTGCAAAACGATGTTGAATGTCATGGGCAAAAAATAATTAATAATCCTATCGTCATGGAGATGACTGAATCTTTGGATGCATTGAGGGGAAAAGTGATAATGAGCGTGATGGATGGTTCCGCAAATGATTTTGAGGAATTGATTACTGAAACCAAACTCAACGCAGTTGATAAGCTGAATTACATGAAATGTGATTCTTCTAATCAAGATACTGAGGTTGGAAACCAAACTAGTCTTGCAGATGGGAAGGAAGTTGTGGAGGAGTTGAAGTCCCAACTATGTACTGGTGCTTCAGTTGATAAAGAGGTCATACTGCGAAATTCCTTGTTGCTACCTTCAGTTTGCGGTAACATGCCAGTGCAGTCCACCAGACTAAGAGATAAATACAGACACAGAAGAGTGTCAGCTAATCGGATCTTTCCTCCACATTGTGGTACAAATATTTCATTACCAGTTGAAGAAGAGAAATTGATTGGCATTTCAGGAAATGATTGTCCAGATGTAGTTGCAAAAGTTGAAGTTGAATCAGAGGTGAAAGGTCACATGTTGACTTCTGAAGAAGTATGTTTGGATGGGTTTGGCGCGATTTATGTCAAGGAAAACAATCGTTCGGTAACGGAAGCAAGAGAAGGATTGTGTACATCAGTGGCCATGTCAAAAGCAAGTGCCGGTGTCATCATTGAGGACATTGTTGGATCCAAGAGGAAAGAGATGGTCGTTTACTTGCCAGGTCAGAAGGATGACCTAATACCCCCAAGTAATAACTTTATCTTGAAAAATGGCATGCATAGTGAGGTTGTTCATGGCCTGATGGCTGCACCATATTGTCCATGGAGAAAAGGGAAATTTTCTGTAAGTAATTCAGATGATGGAACAAGTGGACTAAGCACTGAGCAGAACAATATGTCACGACTGCAGAAGACCGCAACTTCTACTTTGAATTCTGAACTCAAGGCAGGCAAAGGTGTATCTTTTAATTCATATGATACAAATGGAATTCCTGGTGCTTTAACCTTGAATGAAGGGGAAGAGTATGGTGCCTACAATCAAACTGCACTTGAAATTACACCCATTTCCTCATACAAGCCAGTGTTGAACAACAACAGTAATGATTCCGCAAGACCTGTTGTCGAGGATGCTGTTTATTCACCTGGAGGAAGTGAAGAAGTGCCATCTCTGCATTTCATCCCGACTGATGAAGTTGACCGTGAGATTGTGCATGGTCTGATGGGTAAGGCCTATTGTCCATGGAGGAAAGGAAAACAAGTTGCAAAAAAATCAAATGGGAAAATGAGTAGAGAAAAGGGCAGAGAGCAGTTTTTGGGATTTAAGGCCGTTGCTAGGAAAAGTTCCCAGCAATCAGTGTCTTCAAGATTGCCATCTAAGAAGCATAGAAAAGTCCGTTATTCAAATGATGCAGATTTGAGTGCTGGTGCATTGGCGCTCTCAGATGATGGCAGACCAAGCCATGATGAAGAAATTCCTTCGGCATCCAGATGCAAGCCAAAATATTTTGAAGTTAGCCTCCCCCCATTTGGTCCAAGCAGTTCTGGTCATGGTGATGCCCGCAACAGAGTGAGGGAATCGCTCAGGTTGTTCCAGGCTATTTGTAGAAAACTATTGCATGAAGAAGAATCTAACTTGATGCCAAAAGACAAAACGAAATCCAAGAAGCCTGGCAAGAAACCCAGAAGGATTGATCTAGAGGCGTCAAAGATAATTAAAGATATGGGAAAAGAAGTTAATGTGGATAAGCAGATCTTGGGCGAAATTCCTGGAGTCGAAGTGGGGGATGAGTTTCAGTACAGGGTAGAGCTTACTTTTGTTGGTATTCACCGCCTATATCAGGGTGGCATAGATTCGATGAACTTCAATGGAGTACGAGTTGCCACTAGTATTGTTTCTTCTGGTGCTTATGCTGATGATTTTGAGAATTCTGATGTATTAATATACTGTGGGCAGGGAGGAAACGTTGTTGAGAAGTCTAAGACACCTGAAGATCAGAAGCTTGAAAAGGGGAATTTGGCTCTAAGAAATAGTATATCAGCTCAAACTCCAGTTCGTGTTATTCGGGGTTGGAAGGAGCCAAAGGCTAGTAGTGATCCTCTTGATACTAAACCTAAGTTGTTCTCTACATACGTTTATGATGGTCTCTACACAGTTAAGAATTATTGGACTGAAAGAGGCCCTCATGGTAAGAATGTTTTTATGTTTGAATTGAGGAGGAATCCAGGACAGCCTGAGCTTGCTTGGAAGCAGTTGAAAAAACCAAATAAATCCAAATTCCGGCCAGGCGTGTGTTTCCAGGATATTTCTGGAGGACAAGAGCATTTTCCCATCTCTGCTGTCAATATTTTAGACAATCAGAAGCCTCCTCCATTCAATTACATTTCCAAGATGAAGTATCCTGATTGGTTCCGACCAATTCCCCTGACTGGCTGTGACTGTACAGGAAAGTGCTCAGACTCGAAAAGATGTGGGTGTGCTGTGAGAAATGGTGGTGAAATTCCATACAATCGCAATGGTGCTTTAGTCGAAACCAAGCCCCTTGTGTATGAGTGTGGTCCACATTGTAGATGTCCTCCTTCCTGCTATAATAGAGTTTCTCAAAGTGGCATCAAATTTCAGCTTGAGATCTTCAAGACTGAGTGCAGGGGCTGGGGAGTGCGGGCATTGAATTCTATCCCTTCTGGAAGTTTTATCTGCGAATATGTGGGTGAGCTTCTGGAAGACAAGGAAGCAGAAGGGAGAGTTGGCAACGATGAATATCTGTTTGATATTGGCCGAATTTACCATGATTCAGAGGAAGCAAGTTTTATTGATCCGAAGGTTGAAGGAGGCTATACAATTGATGCAGCAGGGTATGGAAATGTGGGAAGGTTCGTTAATCACTGCTGTTTGCCCAACCTTTATGCTCAGAATGTGATTTACGATCACAATGACACCCGAATGCCCCACATCATGCTCTTTGCATTGGAAAACATCCCTCCATTGCAGGAGCTCACATACGACTACAATTACTCAATGGGTCAGATTGAAGATACTGATGGAAATATTAAGGTGAAGAAATGTTATTGTGGAGCTGCACAATGTACTGGGAGGCTCTACTAGTTTCAATGTATCTGTATGTCTATGTTGGTCAAGCACTTTACTTGATGTTCTGATAGAGCCTCATCGTAATTCATATGCGAGCTATACAAATCAATCAGCACAAATCCATATTTATACTTATACATGCAAAATGTAGAATCACTTCGAAAGTCTCTACTAACTGGCAAGTTCTCATACATGCGTCGATGAAACCCAATCAGCACGAGATACAAAAAAAGGACTGTCTGTCTACTCCGTCCAGTCATCATCCAAGGCCGCAAATAGATGAAGCAAAAACAGCTCTTAGGAAATGTACCATCGGAGAGAGTTTCTTTCCATCCATGCTAATTGCTAGCAAACAAAGCCGTTTCATCAAATCAATAATGGAACGGGAACAGTGATGAAGATGGAGATCACCCCTTGCTCTTGTTCCTGCTGTGCGTGTGCCTACTCGGGGTTGTTTTGGTCATCCAAACTCTCAGTTTTGCACATCTCTTGGTCACATTCGATTGCCTCCGAGCGGCAACTGTAGCTGCAAAATGCCTGCTCACCTCTGAAAAAGGGAGAGAAAATAAATGAATTGGTTCAGTTTAGCAAACAAGCTGTAGATGCAAGATTGCAAGGAAATATTGAGACTGACCTATACATGTAAATATCTTCACCATCCAACTTCTTGTTGCAAGAGTGACAAAATTTCAAGAAATCCTCGGAGGGGTAAGAAGCAAAAACATGGGACGGTCCATCTTCCTCAAAGTTCAAAAGTGCATTATTTACTTGGCATTTCTTCAAAAAGTTATCTAATCCATCCCCGTGACATTCAAAAATGCAGTCACCAAAGATATGAGTAACTTTTGGATTAGGACCATGAGTTCTAACACAAGTATAATCCTCACATTGTTCAATTTCACTAGCTGGAATAGAACAAATAAGACTAGTTCCAGAGTGGACTGATGGAGGAGGCCTTGAACTCTGCTTTTCCTCAGAAAAATTGTTTGGCAAAACGCTTCCTCCTAGGAACTTAGACTCTGAAGGCATTGACTTTCTGGTCTTCTCCAGAACCAAGTTTCCAGAACCAAATCTCAATTCATGGGATGCCTTCTTAGCTAGTTGTGGCCCAAGCCTTGCAGAGTCCAAAGAACAAGCAAGGAAATCTTCGCATGATATTGCTTCCACAGGGGCTTCTCCAATTTCAAACACAACATCAGAAATACTCTTCTGGGCTCTGGCTGATTTAGCCAGGGTATCAGGAAAAACAGTAAAATTTGATGGCAACGATTGAGGCAGTTCGAGAGAAATAGCTTGGCTGCCAAAATTTGAACCACTAGCTCTCATTTGTCGTCCAATAAGGATGTTTTTATTATCAGAAAACTGGATGATCTTCCCGGACTTTTTATTTTCACTGTCAAGGGAATCTATAATACTCAGGCCTACTTTGCTGCAATCCCAGCTCTTCTGTTGACCCTCATTCTGTGATCTTGGGCACCTAAGTGGACTACCGAAACTAGAAAATATCCTAAAGTCTAAGGGGGAGGTGGGGCTTCTTACTGAATCAGATTCATATATCATTGGATTGCATCCCATGAACAGGCCAGGTACCTTCATAACGGAGTTATTTTTATGCTTCTGGCTCAAAATATCAGAGAGAAAATAGGAATCTGATAAGCTCATCTTTTGATCTTTCTGATATGATCTGGTTCTCTTCTTCAGCATGATTCCAAATTTATACCTTGAAGATAAGCAATAAACCCTATATCCTGTAACAAATAAAAGGATATCTCAGATATTAGAGTTTTTCCAATAGAATAACATGCAGAATCAAGCGGAGAAAATAAAGCAGGAATATGCAAACCTTGAGCTGTACAGCACAGTTAAAGTAGAACATTATCCTTGAAACATACAAAAAAACGAAGGATTTGGATCTTTCTTTAAGCAAGAAGTGAAAAGAGAAGAAAATCCCCCATTTTATCTCTTAATGAGAACCAGAGAAGCAACTTTGATACAGAAGAAATGAAAAAGACATTCCATTCCCACTTCAAAATAGCAAGGACCCTATTAAACAGAAAACATATTAAAAGGAATAATAGGATGGAAAGGAATGAACTTCATATTCTGTTGGTATATATCAGATCTTACAAGAATCAAAGAAGAAGAATTTTGGTTAAACAAAAAGAAGAAGAATTTTGGTTAAACAAAAAGAAGAAGAAGAGGAAGAAGAATGCAGGTGGAAAAGTGAAGGAGACAGCATTTTACTCAAGTACAAGTAATGAAAATAGAGTCAAGTAAAGAAATAAACCCAGAGGCTCATACGAAAATAACCACAACAATCAAAAGAAACTGACGCAGTTGAGATCTAATAAGATGTCTACATACAGTTTATCCCTAATTCAGCAACCAAGAAAACCCTGATGGGGATCCTGCAAAATACAGAGGAAAAAGGGCGATCCAAACATAAAACTCCTGGGCATTTCCATTATTGCTTCCTTACCCAGATGAAAAATGATAAAGCATCAAAGATATGAACTTGACACGAATTTTATCACAATAAATAATCAAGAAAGCAAGAGATGTAACAAAAGTTACTCTTTTTTAATAATTTTGCAAATGAATAAGAAACCCCACCTGGCTTCCCTCTTGAAGAACTTGAGAGAGATGGGTTTTTGAGTAAAATGAAGGAACAGAGAAAACCCAATGCTTACAAATAGAAACAGAAACTCTTATTGTGTATTTATCTCTTGTTTCTGTGTGTGGGTGAACCTTGCATAATACACTTCTCTCTCTGGCATCAAAATCAGCAGCAGTGAGCTTCTCATATACTCTTTTCGTATACTTCCTATTTATTTTTCACAATACTTTTCTTTGACGCTAGGCGATGAGTCAATTGATGTTTCATTTATACTCTGTATGGTTACATTGTACATGCGTGCGAGTCTGTGAGAGAGAGAGTGTGTGCGCGTGTGTAGATATCGCTGTAACTTGTTTTCTTTTTCAGAAATTGCACCCCTCTCCGTGTATTTGTAAATAATCTGTCTCCTTTCTTCTAAAGGAGAACGATTATTTATGATATCTGTTACGTCAATGTTGTTTCATAATCGAGCGAAAGGGTGCACGGTGCACCAATACATCTCGTTCAAGTTCAACTATGAGCTAACTATGAAAGACGGTGCATACTAGCTTAGCGGCCAAGTGTGTGGCCTTTGATCTCAGCTCTTGTCTTGTGTGGCCTTTGATCTCAGTTCTTGCCTAGAGGTCGAGAGTTTGAGCCCTAGAGGTCGAGAGTTTGAGCCCTAGAGGTCGAGAGTTTGAGCCTCAGTGGGGAAATTCGCTGTCACTCTGGATTAGTCGAAGGGCCCAGTGAGCCCGAATGATACCGGAATAAGGACCCGCGCTTACGGGTTGTCAACGGCGCCTAGGACACAAATTTCCCAAGTGATCGACTTGATATTTGATTACCTATCAAAAAAACTATGAACTCATTGTAAGACTGACAACATCGAAACGAAAGCATTTCTGTTGTTTGTAAGTTTGTTTATTATTCATTTCGGTTCCAACTTCCACGTGCAAATGAAGTTTTGTTTTCTCATTTGGTCAGAATCCTAAACCCTCCGCCAATACGATTTTTTATTTTCGTGCCATTGTGATCGCAAGACGACAAAAAGAAAAAGGACGGGACCCACTATGTTTACTTGGTAGTTTTGTAAATAATGGCGGACCACTTATTATTCATTATAGTTATGTTCCGTTTTCAACTTTCTTTGACCTTTGAATTTTGATGTGCTCTCGTATTAAAAGAGCAAAAACTTCAACAAAGTAGAACTTAGAAGAGAGAATTCCACTTAACTTCTTAATCCAAATAGCATGAAATAAGTTCATTAATGTATATTACTTGGTATACTTAAAATAATATAAAGAAAGATAAATTAAAATAAATAAATCAGTGCCAATCGGGTCGGACCATGCAAATTTCTAATAATAAAAAATCTAACACAAGTTATGAGAAAATAGGAAGATATGAATTAGATAGGTACATAATTTTCGTTGGCTCACGGCCATTAACGCTCGGGTATAAAATTATTGTGGGCTATTTTGTGATAAGTTTCTACGAAGGATAATTGAACTGGACTCTCGAGTCAAGTTCATATTTGACGTTGACGGTTGAAAATGATCAATAATTTGATACCGAAGGACGAGACACACATTGCGAAGAGCAATGGGTTAATTTGGGGGGCAAAACATGGAATCCGGAGAGTGAAAATGTGGGGTTTCTATTACCAGCATATATATATTTTTTAAATATACTAAATTTATTATCATTATTATTTTTTGGGGGAGGGGGAGGGGGCCACCTGTGCACCCTTGGATCCGCCCCTAGAAATGAGTCACTGCTAACTAATAAAAGTTTGGTCACATTTTTTTTCATCATTCTTAAGTTAAGATTAACGATCATGATTAGATAAACATGGTAAAAAAAAATTGGTATATTTTCTTTGGATAGTGATTTTAATAAATATTAAAGATGTACACAAATAATTAAAATGACTTATTACACAATTTGCTTGGGCCACGACCGCGAGCCCCCTTCGGATGATTATTGACCCGATATTTAATTGATTTTATGCATGGAGATCGCCGTGTAATGAGCCATATGGATTAGTTAGAACCAATGTAGTTCTGGACACCATGGTTTCACAAAAAAAACCTAATTCATAAGGCATTTTATTGAAACTGTAGAAATATAGAATTTATATAAAATAAAAACATTTAAAAGCTTGTTCGTGTAAATTTTTTCAAGAAAGCTTGATTGCTTAAGCATAAAGAAGCAGAGAAGTTGACTTTGAAATATTTTTGAACTACATTTTTATTTTTTTAAGTTAGAAACTACTGTAAACAAGTTAAAATAGAATAAATTGCTAACTTTTCTTGATACTGAAATAATTAGTATTTGATCCATATAACTACGAGAATTTAAACTTCCCTACTATCTTATCATTAGGTCAAGGAACTCAAGGCCCAAGTTATTGCTAATTTTATTTGTTATTTTTTTCAATATATTTATTTACCTTTTATATTTATTATGGAATCATTTGATGTGATACTCTATGTAAAAAAAATGTGTGTTGTTTTTACAATTACCATTGGCTGAATTTTCAAAATCTAGGTCAAGACCCTTTTTAATATCATCCTATATACGGGAACGATGCTAGTGGAGTGGAGAGGTAGCGTAGTGGTGTCACTCTATAAGAACAAGGGGGCGTGCAATAATGTAGTAATTATTTGGGTCTTAAGCTCATGAGCCATATTATAAAATTGTGGGAGATAGTTATTGAATGCAGATTGTGGATGGAGGTACAAGTGAAAGAGAACCAATTCAGTTTTATGCCCGAGAGATCGACGATGGAAGTAATCCATCTCTTCGGATGGCTAATAGAGAAATACAGATAACGTAAGCGGAGTTTACACTTGGTCTTTATCGACCTATAGAAGGCGTATGATTCTATATCGAGAGAGTTATCTGGGAATGTTTAGAAACCAAGTTCTGTGGATGTATGTAATATCTATAAAGAATATGCATGAGATCACGAAGATTAGTATGCGGACTCCAGTGAGGAAAACATAGTACTTTTCGGTGGATATAAGATTGCATCAAGGTTCAGCATTGAGCTCGTTCCTTTTCATGGTGATTATGGATGTACTTTATCGGGACATATAAGATAAAATATCATGGTGTATGTTGTTCGCATATGAAGGAGGGGGTTAACACTAAGTTAGAGCACCAGAGAGAAACATTAAAGGCTAAAGGACTACGTTTGAGTCGCTCGAAAATAAAGTACATGGCGTACAATTTTGCTGATGGGACGGATGAAGGTGGAATAAAAGTTATAAATGAAAATCAAGTACTCCTACAAAAAGGATAATTTCAAATATTTAGGATCGTCATACAAAAGAATGGAGGGGTTGAAACCGACGGTATCCATCGCATTAAGGCCAGATGGGTGAATGAAGATTGACTACTAGAGTTCTATGCAATAATAAATTCCCATGGAAGCTGATGGAAAATTTTTACAGGACGGTTATAAGCAGCCATACTCTATGGGTCAGAGTGTTGGGTTATGAGACTGACACATTTGCAGAAGTTTGAAGTGATGGAAATGAGAATGTGTAAGACGGATGTCTGGTTGTACGATATTAGATAAGATCCCGAATGGACTATTTAGGGATACGCTGGGTACCTATCAGTGAGAAGTTGAGAAAGTGGAAATCGCAATGGTTTGGACATGTACGCAAAACTCCAAATTGAAGGGAGGTCGGGTCAAGAGTGACCTAAGAGAACGTGGCAGGAGTAGATTTGATTAGATTTAGCAGCATTATTCTCTCTGAGGACATAACCTTTAATAGTATGAGTTAGAGATGTCTTATTATGATTAGATATGTATAGAGGGATATATGAGTATATGCATACTTTATTTTGAATTTTGATCGGCGAATGTAAGTATGATAGATTAAAGGGTTCGATTATATTTACTTATTTATTACTCTATTTAGGCATGTATTTATTTATATATTTATTCACTTATTTTTATTCCTAGTAACCTACTTATATATATTATTAATTTATTTTTCTTATATATTTATTTTATTGTTAAATTTTTATTAATTTTTTTAGTATTATTTTGGGTCGCCTTTATCTCCAAGTATTGTTATCCGGCGCAGGTTGTCCCAGCGGTTGATACCCCTTGACACACAGGACTTGCCTAGTGAGGTCGAGGGTTCTAATCCCGTTGGACGCAATTCTGCTGCAAGATTGTTCCTTATTACTTATAAAAAAAAAAAAAAAAAATGTCCAAGTACTGTTCCTATCAAAACAATGTCCTTATTTTTTAAAGTAGGGGTACGATTAAAACCCTTAAAATAGTTGATTTGTTTTTTCTCTCTCCTTGCCCTTTTCCCCGATTACTCTCGCGCTTTGCATCATAACTATGACGACATCACCGCAGACCACCGGCATGGAGCTTGCTCCTCCCTCAGCCGTCGAGTCTCAGTTTTCTTCTCTTGTTTACGGTAATTATTCTGCACGCATCTAAGCACAAAATTTCGAACTCATGATAGTAATAATGATTTTGTTAATGTCATGAAATACAGAAGCATTTCGGTTTTAGAAAGAACTGTTCAGTTTCGTTGGTGATCTGAGAATTTGTTTGTGAATAAACGATTTGTCCTTTATTTTGTGTCATTCTGTCGCTGGTAACACCATTTTGCGTATACAATCAGTTGCACTGTTGGCGTTCTTGTTACTGATGCGATTTTGATGCATGTCTCGGAGATTAAATTACTTACGAGAATTTGATGGAAATATTTTCTTGATTTTATCGGCACTTCGCCTCCCATATATGATTTATAAATGCATTTGGATTCCGTAACAGAGACATCTAGCAACTTACCCGTTTCACTCTTTTCAATATTAAGCCTGTTTCACTTCGTCGCCACATTGGTTGATAGACGAGCAAACATTGTTCTCTTCCAAATTCATTATTTGCCTATCATAAACGTTGTAGATGGAGTACTTAATAAGAACGGAAGTCATGCTTGTTTGGTAATTCCTGTGTTCTTATTTATTTATTTGATAAAAATTCCGTCTCATTGCATTTAGCGTGCCAGTTTGATGATTTAGCCATTGCATCATTTAATTAGCTTATTTATTGTAAGCAGATCTCTCCCAGAATGTGCAAATTGCAATGGAAAACATGCTTAAGATGATCAGGTGAGCTCCAGTTGCCCCATTGGTCAAACTTTTAGATACTATACAGTTCAGAATTTTCACGCTACATCAGGTTTCTTTTCTGATACTACTTAATTTTCCAGTTCGTAATACCTCTTGAATCCCTCTATGCCTTCTCATCACCAATTTTCAGCATCCTACCACATTCTTATATTCCTTTTATTCACCAAGTCTTTTTTTTTTTTTTTTATCTCTAGTCTATTCCAGGATAGTCGTGCATTATTCTTAAATAGATATGACTCATAGTCATGCTTTATAGTATTCCGGAGTCACCTTTTCCCTTGTCAACTTCACAGTGAAATTGACCAGAGTTCTGCTAGCATAACTGAAGAGGTGGAGAAGTCCAAAGAAACTGTACTTCAAAGGAAGATAATCTTAGAAGATGAGAAAAATAATTTTCAGAAAGCTGCTTTTGCTGTTCTTGATATGCTCACTACTGGCAATCTACGCTGAATCTCTAAGGTTTGTAATTTCTTTTTCTCATTTTAGTAATATTTGTATTCCCTATGCATTAATACAATTCATAAAGTGGAGTATAACATGACACCTCTGAGTTGGCAAACTATCTCATGCCTTCATATTTGTCCGAGTCATTTAATCAAAAGATGTATAAGTGATCATTGTCTCTTAAAGCACCTGTGTCTTCCACCTGGGAACCATCAGCCATCATTATTGTTGTTGCTCTTTTCCCGAACTTTTTTTCTGTGTTTACAAAGTGTAGAAGGGGAAAATTTAATACTCTCTTAAAAAATGGTTGTCTGATTTCCAACTCAACGTGAGAACGCTGGCATGTGAAATAGAGAGAATGTGGTGTGTGAAGGGAGATGGAAAAGTTCCAAGACTCAGAATACAGATTTTGTGATTTCATCTCCCCATGCATTGAGCATTCCAGTGTGATAAGATGGTTCATTATACTCACAGAATTAGCTTACCTGCTATTGATAGTAGGTCCTCAACCGAATCAGGAAGATGAACAAGTTTTCCCCCATGTTCTTCCTTATTTGTGAGATCTGGATGATTCCCATGGAGTATCACTCTTATTGGAAGCATGTCTAGTGTGTCAACTGCATGGATTCCTGAGTAATTTGGCAGTTCAGTAAGTAAGGCTTGGTGTCCCTTCAGAATAGTGAAAAAAAAAATATTTCCATGAGAGAATCAAATACAGTCTGCTGGTCACCTTACACCAAGATATCTGATTTCATCTAATGGAGCTTGCTTTTGACAAACATTTCTCAAATAAATACCATATTTTTCATCGGACATCATTATGGATCATGCCAAAAGTAATATAAGAAGCACAGGAAACAAAAACAATTGCCGATTCAAGTGGCATTTTCCCGAGAGATTTCTTCTTAATGCAGGAATAGCCATCAACTTTGCAATTAAGATATCTAGCATTTGCTACTGAAATACAATGTCTGAGTTAGATTTTCTTGGCTTATGAATAATTAAGATAGTTAGAAAATTTTAATCGCTTTTATGGTATCGTAGCTTACTGTTCATGACTTGAACCTGCCCATTATGATTTTGAGGTTCCACAGTTGACTCCATATCCTGAAAATGACAAATGAACCATCTTCATTCTTCTTTTATTTAAAAGGATCATTGGGTTGGTATTATCCTCCACATTGTAGATGTCAATAAGGGGCTTAGACAATGCACATAAATTGCTCTGTAATACTTCATGTACTATAGTGCGATAATACTTATTTTGATGAGTGTGTATACTTAAAAAGGTTTAACGTTCAGTCTTGATACTGATAAATTTGTTACACAAAGCTACCTCAACATTTGATTCGCGCAGCAATTCTCTTATGAATGGCATCTCCTCTAACTCATCCATCTTTAGGCCCTTCAAGTGCTGACATTCAGATGCATTAGTCAGATTCTACTTCATAAAATGATCAAATGAAAATGCAGGAGAGAAAGGAAAAAATTTACGAAGCAGAATTTGAGTTAAAAATACTCATGATTAGTTGTATATTAGCTGTGAGGGTAATGGGGAAGTTTGAGAGTGAAAGAACTAAGGAGATACATTCTGACCTGAAGAAGGTTTGAGACAATAGTATTCCCATACTCGGTATGTAGCTGCACCAGTTGCTTGAAATGATTGTGAGTAATCCGTATTACCTGAGAAAGCCTCTTTGTTCTGACAGTGAAAGGCTGGGGAATATTAAAGATCACTCCAAATTCTCCGAACATATTTGGAGATTCTAATTTCGACAAGACCTGAAAATCACCATTCAGCTTTTTGTAATGTGTATGTAGTTTTTTAAGCATTAGAATTGCTAGATTGATTCCCACGTTTTTCATGTTTGATTCATTTATGTGCTTTAGGGAAGCCTTGACGAGTGGCTGCAGTGATCAATTTTTAGTTTTAATACCTGGAATTCATATTTTAAAGGAAAGCACACATACAGGCAGCTTTTGTTGTTCTTCTGTTTATTATTCATTATAACTGAATGTTCATGAGTTCATTTTCTATTTCAAATACCAAGAAACCAATTCTACTTTCTACTCAGATACCTCTGGAGTTCTGTTAATAATAGTTGCAACCTGC
>JAOWBN010191842.1:0-15650 GCA_028565015.1 Pinguicula moranensis | reverse complement strand
CTCACAAATACGTAGGTTTGGTTCACACCTCCATTATAGGTGTTGGGTCAAATTCTCGACAAGTTTGTCAATTTTTTGATCCTTTCTTTCGAACCACCAATATTGGTATTGGGTTTAGTCACATTTTTGGATGGGTTCATATCAACATCTATGCCATCACCCGGATTCATAAGGTGGCTATCTCCTATCCCGACGAGGGGTACCTCGCCGAGGAAGGGTTCCTCAAGACTGAAAAATGGCCAAGTGCTATCACCGATTAAAGGCAAGGTGCCAAGTTAGAGATAGGCCACATGGAGCGCTTATTTGAAGATCATGCTCCATCTGGACAAGACGCAGTCGCCATATAGCTTGCCTTCTCCATTAGAAGGGCCTCAGCACAGACAAATACAAAGTAAGAGTTGAAAAAAGAAACCCCCTCAGCAAAAAACCTAATAATCCACCAGTGTTATACAAAGTCCCACTCTGGCCATAATCTCCTCGTCAACATAAACACTTCCCGACAAAAGAAATCTGCCCAAATTTTTCATAATAGAACAACGAAGCCTCTCAAGCACAATAGAGAGAAAGCGGAGGGTATCCCAAAGGTGAAGATGAAGGTTTTGTTAGCATAGGGAAGAGGATGGATGAAAAGAAAATGTTACTCTAGTCCTTTGCAAAGGGGTAGAACAGAGGTCATTATCTCCATCCCTGGTCGAGAATTGAGTGATATCAGCAAATCACCCGAGCAATCGACATCTAAGTAAACATAAAAATAAAAAATAAAAAATAAATATAAAAAAAAAAAATCATCAGGACTGCGAGCTCAATTCATGGAAATGAGCAAACGGTCACGAAAGCAACTACGTGGGTAAACATTGGAAACCAATTGGATAAGGGCTAACCCCAAATAACGCAAGAAAGCACAAATGGCAAGGTGGAGAGGAAAATTGAGGTTAGCACAGGGAGGAGGACAAATGAAAAGAAAAGTGACTTCCAGTACTCTGCCAAAAGGTAGACATAGGCCACTGTCTTCATCCCTAATCGAGAGCTGAGTGATATCAGTAAATCACCCGAGTAATTGACATTTAAAGAAACATCAAAAAAAATAAAATCCATTTTGAGCATGGGCTCAATACGGAGAAACAAGCAGACCATCATGAAAGAAACTAGGTGGGTATAATCACTAGGAACCAACTGGATATGGGCTATCCCTCAATAACGCAATAAAGCACGGATAGCAAGATGGAGAGTAAACCTAAGGTTAACACATGTAGGAGGATTGATGAAAAGGAAATGTGACTTCTAGTCCTCTACCATGTCCCTTTGGAGAAATGACAACCCGATCGGAAAGGGTAGGGAGGATTAGACTATAACCAAGAAGGATATGACACTTCTCCAAAAAATAGCCTGGCGATAGGTGAGTAAACTTCGTGGACACCAACGCAAATGATACTTGACCACCCAACATGAGTGACATCTAGCAACATATTCCCTTTCAATAACATATCATGGCAACCCAAGTAGTAAGAATAGTCATTTAAGGAGACTTTCACTTTCAATAACTAACTTTTGTGTAATTAATATCCCTTTACCTTGTTCATATTCCAATCTAGCATATATAGGTTATTTGTCAACCTCTTTTGATATAAGTAAAAGATTTCTTGTACCAAAGATCATGGTCTTCGAATATTGATTAAAAAACGTTTTTTCTAATCATACTCGTATTTTGATCAAATGTTTCTTCATGATCTCTTATAAGTGGTCATGGCGATATCGTATCTTAACTATTGAAGAGTGGTGAATCCTTTATCGATCACTCACAATCCTTACATACTTCGTATCACTCACAATCCTTACATACTTCGTATCACTCACAAAACTACCCATCATTACCCATTTACGGTGTAACTTGGAATAGAATCAAATGGCGATATCCATACTCAAGATTATTTGGTGATCTCAAATCTAAAGATCACTTACACCTACTATTCTTTAGACTATCAACCATTGACAATATGGTGAACTCTAGTCGAGTCAATCCAATGTACTTATCAACTACAAACATCCATGTTCTAGCTTAGGTGTCGTACGCCATAGTTAATGAGATTAAAGTACTCCCTTCAAAAGAAAGCTACTTAGAACTTGCTAATCTAGCCGTATTATTGATGCCCTGTCTCACTAATACTACGGTTAGGAATATTTAGTATTGATAGATTTATTAGAGTGATCTCATCATCACAACTCCTTGTCCACTCTAAGTTATCAATACAAGGTCTTCATTATTTGTTATGCAATAAAAGTAATAAATAAAACAAATAATGAAGAATGTTACATATCAAATGCATAGATATTAAAGTGTTAATACAAACACCCTAGGTGATTGGACTTAGGTCATAACACTAACAAACTTTCCAGCAAGCAATTAGAAGACAAACCACTAGATTTGCACTGACCATCCCTAGCCATGGGTTTTCCACCTTATTCAGTTATAGAAACCCCTAAGGTCGGATGCAAGGCGAAGGAAAGGAACGGGATAAGACCAAACAACTGGGTATCAGTTCCATAACAAATGAATTACTCGAACACATCACCACTCTTAATCAAACCAAAAAACACGTAGAAGAGGAAAAGACATGAAAGACGGATCACCACACGAAGAAGTTAAAGTGGGGATTAAGCAAGGTGGGAAAATCAATAAAGTTCATGGGCTATAAATATATAACCCTTAGACTTGGGGGATTCATGATGTGGGAGGTAAAAAAGATGGATAAAAGGGTCGTCAGATAAGGCTCATTTACAAGGAGACCAGACAAAGCCTCAAAGCCATCTCGTAGGGAAGACACGCCAACCTCGACGATCCACCTCAGACCTACTCTATTAGAGGACGAGGACGGATCACCTATGATACAGGATGGGCCTCCCGAGGACCAATACCTGAGGACCCTTTGAAATGGACCACATGCACCCCCGCCAAAAGCCTGCTCTTACCCCCAACAAGGCTTATCCACCTCGAGCCCCTAGTCGAGGAGACAAAGAATGATGCCCACCGCTCGACAAAGAGATAACACTTAATGGCCACCATCGATTAGTGGATTATATGGTTACCTATCACATTCTTAGTAAATATAATTTTACACCGTGTAAATACTATAAATAGACCTGCACGACCAATGTAAAGAGGGTGATTCCATAGAGACTAAAGTTGGGATATACTAACTACTTGTATTTTGTTGGGCACACACCCATCGCAATCTAGCGACAATATTTTCCTCTCCTCCAGGAGTTGCACGATGCAAGCTGGAGAAAGGTGGGGCGCGAGTTCATAGCACCTGTATTTCTCCTAGTTTCATTATTAATTAAGTGGTCCTAACTCATGGGACATTTAATTATGGGCCTCTACTTAGTAAAACCTAAAAAAAAAAGGAGCCTAGACCTCTGGCCACAAACAAGTCTTTGTTTATAAAGTCATAGAAAACATATTTTAAAAAGTCTTTAAACTTAGGGGTGGGGGGAATTTCAATAGAGAAAAGAGAGTTTTTTGTTCATGGGATCTTTGCTCATTTGTTGAGACTAGATCTTCACGTAACCAGTTATTTGGGAGTACAAAGGAGATCCACGTTCTTGGACTATAATCCTTAGACATAGCTCAAAGACATTGGTTGTTTCTAACTTGCATAGAAGTAGGTGACTACCTCATTGTTCATGAAGGCTACTTGAGATCTACAAAAGATACTAGATCTGAAATTTCTATTTGGATCTATTATCATTCATGCGTATAGATTACTCATTTGATGCAGGAGTAGGTTTATTAACAAGAAAAACATGGCGAACATGTTTGATTTATTTTGAAGTTAACGCATACAACTCCAAGATCCTTATAGATTAGATGTATTACATGTTTAAACTTCTACCGCATTTAGGATTATAATCTTGGCCTAAATGGGTTTATTTAAATATGATTAATATCTAGATCGAACCGAAACATGAAATATGATTAATATCAAGATGCAATCGAAACATGAAATATGATTAATATCTAGATCCAACCGAATCATGAAATATGATTAAAATATAGATCCAACCGAGACATGAAATATGATTAATATCCATATCCAACCAAAATATGATAAGTGTTATTAGAGTTGGGTTGCTCCGATGCTTTGCTTGCATTACTTGAAAATTTATATGCATGCTAATAAGCTAATTTCTCTTTTGATGATATGTGATTTATTTTTATTATATTGCATTTTGGATTGTGGGGACGTGACCATAATTTAGTTGATTCTATAAGTTTTACTTTTCAGTAAAATTAGCTTGATTGTCAGCCCGTATGTGAGACATGGGAAATTCTAAATGAAAATTTTTGATTTCCCATTCTTCTTTGTATTTTTTTCGAATTAATGTAATTAGAGGAGCTCAATAATGGAACGGATTAGAGGACCGAATCGAGAAGGGAACGACTGTCCCCTTACCCCACCTACAAAGACAGCGCATCACGATGCCCAGGCGCTGCCTGCGATACCACACCACAAGCTATTCAGAGGCTGTGTGGCACTGGGTGTACACCAGCGCGCTGCAAACCCCTGTGCAACCAAGAGCGCAAATAGCGCTAGGATCCATGTCTTACGCCATGCGGAGACAATTGAGCGCATAAACGCTCTTTTGGGGAGCTTCAGCCAAGCAGTGCCAGGTGCATGCGATGCGAACCTTTGGGCGACTATCAATCTGGATGACCACCCGACGACCTGTTGAGCCATTAGGTCACTATTTTGACTTTTTTTTCTTACCTTGGTTCATTTTATGAAGATTGAGCCTGATCTGATATTGATGAGAGTTGTCCAAGAGAAGCCAATGAAGAATCATGTATTAGACTAGTTTTTTCTTTATTTTATTTTTGGGCTTTTATTTATGAGAACCTGGTACACATTCTCGCCATATTTACAACTTTTATTGTATATGATATGTGAAATATGTAATTTCATGTCATGTAGAAATAGGTAGCCCACTAGCTCGTGCTCGAATGTACGCACTCATGTGCATTCATTTAGTTAATTTAAAACAAACTAGAGATGAGTGACTAAATGCATACCTTTGCACATAATGAATTTAGATCGGACTTAAAATTCTTTTGCTTATTTTAAATTAATAATAAAGCATTTATTATGTATAGATTTAAATAGTTATAAATAGAGATTTATAAATTAAACCAAGATCTATACGCAATAATGTCACATGAGTTTAAAAGTTGGATTTAGGTAGGTCACACTGAATCTAAGACTTAGGCCTTGGATTTTCTCATAAAATTTAGAGTTTGCATTAAACTTGAAATATGGAAAGAGGAAAGTTAACAAGTTTTAAATTTCTTGTTATATAAATTAGAAGTACTTTACATAACATAAGATGAATTTAGAATAATAATCAAGAGTGAGCTTTATAACAATTGAGCACACAGTCTTTACTATTAGTTAACGCCATGAGCATGAAGGAGTACCTTGATGCGCAAAAACTTGTAGTATTCACTACTTGCAAGTGTACAAGTCAAACAAGTAATAAAATAATGAGAAGAGTGTTGAATCACGAGGATTGTAATGATAATCACCAAAATTAGTGAGATTGATGCAATTTGGACGAATGATTAGTTGATAGGTTGCAAAACTACAAAATAGAATATGAACATACTTTAACATAACAAATAAAGTGGCTGATTCAATTGGTTAAGAGATTTAGGCCGATTTAGTTCACCACTTAGTGTCCTCGGAGAGTTTTTTCCTAAATTTATCCTTAATCATTTATCTGGTTGTCTACAGGATTTTTCTCTAATGGATATAAATCTCTCTCGAGTAGAAACACCCCTATTACCATATATAAGCATGCATCTCTCTAATGTAAAACTTGAATACACTGAAGGCTTTATGCTTAGGAAATCTACACACGGTATCAATATCCCCATAGACATTCTCATGCTACGGTGATTACCATTGATTTTACCGTATCTATCATAGTTTGTGTCTCTCGACCTCCCACCATACTTAGTAAACTTACAAATACTGGCTACACACAAGCAAGTTAGGAAGTAAGCGCAATAAAACCAAATAACATCAATAACTTCTCAAAAAGCTAAATATTCAAAATACTCTCAAGACCACCAAGGACTATATTATTCCCTAGAAAGAAGATCTAGCCCATGCTCAAGGCACGAGCTTCATGAAAACAATCTTTTTCTAGGTTCATAATATCAAGAAAAATGAAAGAACCCCCTTTCGGATCAACTGGGGACGAGTTCCCAGTTGATGCTCCTTCCTTTCCAAGTTTGTCATTCTTCTCCCCCTGTGCTCAAAAGTGTTCTCCTTTAGAGTAACCAAGAGAATGATTCATGTTGTTCTCTCATGTGTAGTGAAAGATAACTTCCTTGGGAAACTTGGAGAAGATATTTGTAGATCAAGGGCTTGAGAGACATTTCTCTTGCATAAGTAAGGGTAAAACAGTTATTCTGCACTTTCTAATGCATTTAGGGTTTTGCACTTTCCTGACAAAAGAGGAAAATAGGGTTTTTCCACTTTCCCCCTAAAAGATATGTGTGGAATCCAAACCGGAGTTAGGACTTGTAATATTGGTACCGCAACAAATCATTCAGAAGAGAGGTTGGTGAAATGTCCTCGATTTATGGGGCAAAACATCTGATTTCAGGGTCTTTTTCCTTCATTTCCTCATAATGAACATTAAATGAGCCTTAACTGCAAAAGGAAGAGAGTTGAGTATAAAAAGTGTATCCCCCAATCAAGATTGAGCCATATTAGACTAAAATAGTCCACATTATATAGCTATAAAATCGGCTCATCAAGTATCCTCAAACTTAAATATTTGTTTGTCCTCAAGCAAAAACTAAAGTTCATTAAAAAACTTAAGGCAACCCCCCTAAACACTAATGCATCATCACAAATGGTTACTCCACACAAGGAAGTGCTCATCTCCAAGAAATTGACAAAGTAGGCATGTGGGTCATCCATTTGTGGTGAACATCTCCTTCTTAGGGACTAAAATTGAAAATTTAACCTACTCAACTTTTTAACCTTTTTCACCACCCTCGCTTTTTGCCATATCAAGGCAGTGAGCAATTGAGATAGACATTATTTTTAAAGCCAATACGTAAGCTCTTCATCAAGATCTTACAATAGACTCGAGAGCATTCATATATAAAACATGAGAGCATTTATATACATAAAGATGCTCTTTTCTTTTCTTTGGGATAGTTGTCTAGATCTTTGAGTGCACATAAAAAAATGCTTTCGAATTTTTCTGGCTTTTTTTTTCTTTTTCTTTTTCCTATACAGACCTTGTCCTGACTTGTTTAGGCTCAGAGTGGCTACTTCTAGTGGAAGTGTTATTCAGTATTCCTAGTCAATTAAAGACTTCATCCAAATTAACCACATCCATACAGACCCTAGAATGCCCAATCATCAACTCTCACAAATAAACAATCCACAAGTACTTTATGAGCCAATGCATGGGTAGCACAATAATCCTCTGATGACCACATGGTAACAAAGTGCACATAACCATACAATAAAGCATAAATTAACAAGCAAGTACAACAACAGCATAGCAATATGGTGCACCCCTCCCCAAACTGAACCAACACTACCCTCAGTGGAAAGAAAAGATAAGTAATTAAAAGTAACATTGTCCTTGGTTGCTGTCAGTAGTGCTTTTCAAGAGTTCTTTTGATATGAGGGCACGTCTCTGACAACTCGGGTTATGGCCTAACAAGATTGACAAGGGTAATTTCACTTGAGTTTCTGCCCACCCACATTTCTTGCTGAAATTCGTTGTATTGCCCAACTGCACCACAACAACAACTTCAATTATTGAGTTCTCCACTTGACTTTACACCGCAACAAGTAAACAACTAGCAAAAATTAAAACTACTATGTGAAACTCATGAATCCCGAACAAGTTTTGAAACACCTCCTCCCAAAACTTAAGTTTCATGATACTTAAGAAATTAAGTATTTCAGAAAAATATAAGGGAGTAAGGGGTAGGTACATCCTGCTTGGATAAAAAAGGCTTGGGTTACCTCCCAAGAAATGCTTTTTTAACGTCACTAGATTAACATCAAGTTCTTCAATATTTAATGTGAAGGGTGGCTTTGTCATTCATATTACCACCATCAATACAGGGTTTCAACCACTGGCCATTCACCTAGACTTTAATTTTTCGGGGTCCCAAACATCAATCCCCCTCATCCATACCTTTTTTTTCAAGACAATGCACTCTTGAGGTGTGGGTCTCTCTCCCAATTTTCAAAATGTCTTAGTCTCATGGGCAAACCACTTGATACATTCCTCTACTGCAGGCTCCTCCAACATGGTGGGTTTTCACTCACCAAAACAATTTTCCAGCTCATCTTGATTGCATTCATACCATTCCAATGGATTATGATCAGTGGAATCAATGCTCATTTTGGTTTGGGTGTTTTTTGGCTTTAGACACCTTGAACTTTCTTCTCCTTGTGCTCTTAACCTTATCTCACCTCTTCATACATCTATCAATGCTCCTCCAGTGGCTAAAAATGGCCTTCCTAAAATGATGGGGATATCACGGTTCTTTTCCATCTCCAAAATAATAAAAAATTTCAGGAAGATGAACTTATCGACCTTGACCAATATATCTTCAATGATGCCACGTGGGTGCTTGATAGAGCGGAGATGGTTGATGGCCGAGCTTCACCTAGTCCAAGTTTCTAAAAAATTTACAAGGGCATCAATGATTGTACCAAGATGACACAATGCTTTATCAAAAGGAGAATGACCAATACAGTAAGGAATAGTAAAACTCCTGGATCCTCAAGCTTAGGGGGCAATTTCTTTTGAAATATTGCACTGCATTCTTCTGTTAGAGCCACAACCGCATAATCCTCGAATTTTCCTTGTTTCAGCCTCTGAGGGAAAGGGAGTCGTGGCTTCTATTCAGGTTCCTGTTGAAGAAGAGTGTAAGCTTCATTATAGGACTTCTTCATGAATTTTCCATTGGTAGTTGCATCAATTTCCATCCGAGTTTCACTCTCCTAACCATTATAAAATACTTGAATCTGCCTCCAATGTGGCAGGCCAAGGTTTGGTCTGCTCCTAAGAAGATATTTGAATTGTTCCCATGCTTCATATAAAGATTCCATATCTCGCTGCCGGAAAGAAGTGATCTCATTCAAGATTCTTACCATTATTGAGGATTGGAAAAAGTGTATCAAGAACAGCCCATGTATGGATGGAATCAGATGACAAGGATTGTAGCCATCTCCTCGCCTTGTCTCGAAGAGAAAATGGAAAGATCCAGAGTCGAATGGCTTCTTGACTTACACCAACAAACTTCATAGTATCACCAATTTCAAACTGCACGCATGTGCGAGTATGAATCTTCAGTAGATGAGGCATCATACGTCAAATGTTGTTGTAATAACTGGATTGTGGCTGGCTTGAACTCTAAATTATCTGCCTGAATGGCAGCCTTTCGGATAGATGGGGTTTCTTCCTCAACTTGGGGAAGGGCGAAATCCTCCACGGGTCTATCGTCCTCATTTGGCAACCCAGCCATCTCAATATTACCATCCATTGTTTTTCGTTGTCTTCTTCCCTCTCTTTGGCCTATTCTTCTTGCTGAAAGGTCCGATCAATCTCCGGATCTCCCAAACTTGAATTTTCACCTTTCGAAAGGTTCATACACAACCTACACACACAAGTGAACCAAAAGTAAAGTAAACAAAACAAAAGGTCCAATCTAGCTAAAAACTCACGTAGTATTGATCTTATCATAACTATCAATCCCCGCCAAGGACGCCAAAAACTTGAAGCGCAAAAAATAGTAGTATTCACTACTTGCAAGTGTAAACGTCGTATAAGTAATAAAGTGATGATAAATGTGTCGAACCACTAGGATTGTAGATGATAATCACCAAAATTATTGAGTATAAAGCAATATGGACGAATGATTAGTTGATAGGTTGCTAAACTACAAAATAGAACATGAACATGCTTTAACATAACAAGTAAAGTGGCTGATTCAATTGGTTAAGAGATCTAGGGCGATTTGACTTCGCCACTTAGTCTCCTGGGAGAGTTTCTTCCTAAATTTATCCTTTTAATCGTTTGTCTAGTTGTCTACCGAATTTTCCTCTAATGGACATAAATCTCTCTCGGGTAAAAACATTCGTATTACAATATATAAGCATGCACCTCTCGAATGTAAAACATGAATACACTGAAGGCTTTACGCTTAGGAAATGTACACACGGTAGCAATAATCCCATATACACTCTCATGATACGGTGATTACCATTGATTTTACCATATCTAGCATAGTTTGTGTCTCTTGAACTCCCACCATGCTTAGTAAACTTACAAATGTTGGCCACACACAAGCAAGTTAGGGAGAAAGCGCAATAAAACTGAACAAAATCAATAACTTCAAAAAGCTAAACATTCAAAATACACTCCCAAGACCACCAAGGTCTATATCATGCCCGAAAAAAGAGGGTCTAGCCCATGCTCAAGGCATGGCTTGATGAAAACAATCTGAATCTAGGTTCATAATATTAAGAAAAACATGGAAAAATCAAAGAATACCCTTTCGGATCAACTGGGGACTCATCCCCAGTTGATGCTCCTTCCTTTCCAAATTTCTCCTTCTTCTCCCCTTGTTTTCCTGAGTGTTCTCTTTTTGAGTAACCAAAAGAATGATTCATGTTGTGCTCTCATGTGAAAAGTGTAGTGAAAGATAGCTTCCTTGAGAAGCTTGGTGAAAGATAGCTTCCTTGGGAAGTTTGAGAATATATTCGTAGATCAAGGAATTGAGAGACATTTTCCTCGCATAAGTGAGGGTAAAACAGTCATTCTGCACTTTCTAATGCATTTAGGGTTTGTACTTTCCCGCCAAAAGATGCAAATAGGGTTTTTTGCGCTTTCCCACCCAAAGACACGTGTGGAATCCAGAATGGAGTTGCGACTTGTAAATTTGGGGCTGCAACGAATCATTCAGAAGAGAGGTTGGTGCCATGTCCTTGATTTATGTGGCAAAACTTCTTGTTTCAGGGGCTTTTTCGTTCATTTCCTCACGATGAGCATTAAATGAGTCGTAACTGCAAAAGGAAGAGAATTGAGTATAAAAAGTGTCTCCATATCAAGATCGAGCCATATTAGACTGAAATAATCCACATTAAATGGGTATAAAATTGGCTCATCACACCTCAAGTCGCCGTTGTGGTGTCTACCTCATATGGATAGGGCCAGAGATGGATCTTGTATTTGAATGACCCCATCGCCGACACTTTCAAGTGGAAGTCTTAAGGTTCAAAGTAGAGGTTACAATAATTAAGACTAGTTTAAATCGTTACTCTATTATTGCCCAAAACATGATAATTGATGTGTGTTGGGAGCATAAAAATATTTTAGATGCATGTGCCAGTTGAGATTAAAACCATTTTTGAAATTGTCTTCGTTTGATTATTGGACAATTTGATTGACGCCATCAGCATACTTGAGGTTCATGGAAAATGTCATTTGTTCATGGATCATAACAGATCGCATTTGCATCATGCGTCATATCTTCAATATGAGCAAATTTGTTTATTTACTTTCATGTTTGAGTTTAAGGCTTATGCATTTATATTTTTCGTTCATAGTTCAGCAGCATGTGAATCCCCCTGTCCTCGATTTGTTTTTTGATTTGCTCAACTTCGATAGAGCATGGAAACATATTGGGTCTGAAGCCAGCTCTTTTGGTTTTGGTGCAATCTAGATAATCATCATATTGAAATCTAATAAATATTTAAGCCCAATGAGCTAATAGAATATAAAATTAAATAGAAAAATCAGATTGATTACCTCTTGTAGACCTCCAAGCTACACGATCAAAAGGAGAACACTTCTTGAATTTTGAAAGTTCAAATCCACCAAGATTCTTAAGCTATATCCACGATTATACTTCAAAATGGTGAATTGTTTTTGTACACCCAAAAGAATAATAAATACTACCCAAAACTCTCTAGGTAGATCAAAACTCAACACATGAGCAATGATCAAATGGAAGAATAAACTTTTCTCTCTCTCTCTCAAGTTTTGGTCGTCGCCCCCTAGCCTTCAAGGATTTTGAAAACCATTCTTTTCTCGTATGTAAAGACTTGTTTGTTTGTTTTTTGGTAAATGCCAAAGTTTTTATAAATAGAAAATATTTACAAAATGTTCAATTGAACAGTCTCCCAACTGGACAATATTTCATTTATGTTGTCCTCTCAGTGGCCCTACATTTACATATATTGGCAAACTCCTTTCACAGTAAAAGTTTTCTGGAAGGCTAGCCACTGCTCATAAGCACCCTTGTGTAGTGACGGCTGGAGCAAAAATAGACTTGTGTGTTGGCTAGAGGTCTTATCTTATATTTATAATGAGACATTAGGTTAACACCTTGACAAATTAGGACTCCATCCATAATTAGGATTTTTTAATTAAATCCAATTTAACTAGTCCTTATTGGGTCCGTTAATTAAACCTCAATTACCTAAGTCCAATGAAACTTAATTAAATCCTTATTACTATTCCATGGACCATTTAATTAACAACTTAATTAAAAATTTTAATTAGGCTTTTAAATTCACGGAAAAAATTAATAGGATTACCAGAATTCATTTTCTCACAAAATAACAAACACGACATCAGTGCCCCACTTGATGTTCAATCGGGCGTGCACATCGTATGACAGGCATGACACGCACAACCCATCAACCATGCATGGGCCAAGCGTTGACAGGCCGTACCCCTCAGGCACCCAACGCCCATTGCGCGCTCAGGCATGTATAGCGAAAAATGCTTGCCCTCGCCTATACGTGATGGCTCTGTGCGCTCCATACACATGATGAGTGATGGGAGCGCATAAATTCACGCGTGCAAATGTTGCACATGCAATGCACGCAACACCGTACGATACTATGAGATGCATTCTAGGTGTGCGGCACCATGAGATGCACGCTAGGTGCACTATGCACACACCACCCGACACACCTGATACGTGGTATGAATTTTGTACTTGCACGCCCCAAGTGACACGTCCATGTGCACTGTCGCTACGCCTAGCACATGGTGCACATCATTTTGACAATTCTTCTCCATTTTCTCAAAATGATCATTTTTTTCGCTACTTCATAAACATCTCATCAATATGTATCAATATTCTTTTGAGCAATTATAAATAGTGTACTACGTCCTTTGTAGGCTAGTTCGAAACCATTGGGCCCATAGATTGAGCTCCAAAAGAATTAATGATTGTGCATAAACTCTTTTGCCAAGTCACCAATTGTTTAGCTTCGTGAATATATCACTATAGACACGAGGCTGAACTCATATCTCATATGGACATTTTTACGTGAAGATTTCTCTAGTAGTACTCGTTCATATAATCATTGTGATTACGCTATGCGTCACTCAAGGTTCATAATAAGTCTTGGTCGAATGTCCGTTAACACACCAAGGAAGTGGCTAGTCTAGGCCATTGGTGTAGCGTCGCCTAGATAGAGACTCCTATATGTGGAAAAGCGTTTCTATGAAGGCCTAATCGAGATGTGATAATGACATTTTTAATTTCCTTTAGCCAAAGAAACTATAATCACATCACAGAGATGATCGTGTATAAGTTATCTAAATCTTGACTGTCCTGAGACTTTGGTAAAAGTTGAATTCCTTTCATCTTGGGAGCTGAATGAAGTAGATATCTGAGAATCATTGGTGCAAGATAGAATTCACACCTATGTCATACTCTTCGAGGCAAACGTTGAATCATGGTTCCCATGAGGGGTTTATTTGGTACTTAAATGAGAGCGCTCATCCACGAATAAAGATTCATCGGATTAATTTGTTCATTTTAGAATAAATGGTACTCGTGGCGCAAGATACATTTTGGTGGGTCAATGGACATTGGATCTAGACCTGTTTGTCAACCTTCAGTGGAGGATAATGTATACACAGTGATTATATCAATGGATGCGACTAGAAAAATCTTTGAGTAAGAAAGTCCATATGAGATAAGAGGTCATCATTGTGCCTTAGTGGTATCTTCATGAAGCTAAATGAATAGTAACTCAGTGAATAGTTCAATGAGCGATGATTAATCTGTATGGATCTAACTCTATTGGTCCATCGATCCCGAGCAAGCCTATAAAGTATGTAGTACTTTGTTTATAATTGCCCAAAAGAAATAGACACGAGATAATGAGAGGTTTATAAAATGCAGAAAAAGAATATGATCGTTTGGAGAGAACGAAGCACGAGCCAAAACATAGTCGTCTCACACGCGGGAATGCCATGACGTGCCGTGTACTTCGATAGCACGTAGGCACGAGCGCCTCTTGCTCACACGACAAGTGCTACTTGCATTTTGCATAACACGCATGATGCGGGAAAGCAGCTCGTGCGAATTGTATGCGCAAGCGCCAAATTGAGCCTTCACCTATAACCACGCACATATGAGCATACGGATGGGGACTGGGTGGCCTTGACCGCCCCTAGGTCCACGGCCATACCCATGCGGCCCAGGCCCCATAGCCATTCCCAATTTTTTTTTTATTTTACTAAATTTTTTTTTTGCTCAACCACTTATTTGAATTTATAGACATACTCCCTATCCCCACATAAAAGCAAAAGGTCCCATCTCTTCTCATTTTTTTCACAATAATTTTCTAGTTAAGGCTTGACGGAATTTTTTTTTCCTTGTGAGTTTTGAGTCTCAAGCTCTTTCTGCCGTCTTTGAGCGACCAATGTTGATATTTTTTATTTAGGATTTTTTTAAATTGAATTTGTATTTCAATTTTGCTGTTAGGAAGTATAAACAAATCAGGTAGAATTAAATGATTTAACTTTTATTTATTTGTTGTCTTATTATTTGAGTTGGTAAAATTATTTATTTGTTTATAATTATTTAGTAGGTAAATTATTTTTCACATCCTAAAACATTTATTTTGTTCCTTAAAAAATTTATTTCCCCCCTCTGAATTCCACACACACACACAAAAAAAAATAAAAAATAAAAAATTTCGGCATGCGCCCTTGCACGCACATGATCTGTGCAAAGATCATGCGCCAGCATCCGTTGTGCGGCCAAATTGGACATGTGGATGAAGATTATGCTTTATCTCGTGCACAAGCATGCGCGACAATATGCCATACACGGTTCCAGCACGCATGTGCTCACAACATTGTGTTGTGCCCACGAATGCCTTGTATGGGCGCATGCAGAAATGTTTTGCGCAATAGCCCAACGCTAGAGACGCATGCCCTAGTGCCAAGTGATAAGCTTAGCTCTTGCCTGTGGCACAAACCGGGCTATCTTGGAAGTGCACGACCCTCATGCCGTGTGATGCGGGAGGCAAAACGTCTTGTAAGAGACCCATTAAAAAAAGTCAGTTTACAAGGCAAGCTCTCAAGGAAAGCTTCACATATTTAATTGATCTCTGTCGTACTCACATATTCGAGGCCCATTAGGATCACCTCGGAGAACATCCTGAGAAATATATGGGAAAAGGTATACACATGCATCTCCTCGACAAAAGCCCGTTGCAGCCCCCAACAGACGTTATCCACCTCGAGCCCTAGCCAAGGTGACACGAAACAGCCTTGGGGGGGGGGGGGGGGGG
>JAOWBN010191831.1:0-15651 GCA_028565015.1 Pinguicula moranensis | reverse complement strand
AATCCCCTAGAGCTTGGTTCGACAGATTCAGGAAGGCTATGGTGGGCATAGGTTATCAACAGACCAATGCTGATCATTCTGTCTTTGATGCACTGGAGATCATATCACGATGTTGGTTGTTTATGTGGATGATATGATTATTACAGGAGATGATGAGAGGGAAATAGCAGAGCTGAAGGTTAGACTGGGCAAGGAATTCGAGGTGAAAGACTTGGGAGAGATGAGATACTTCCTTGGGATTGAAGTAGCTCGAGAACCAGAGGGGATAGTATTATCCCAAAGAAAGTATGTCTTAGATCTCCTCACAGAGACAGGCATGCTTGGTTGTAAGCCTGCTAGGGTACCTATCGAGCAGAAAGTAAACTTAAGTGCTGATGCTGGTGAGCTTGTGGATAAAAAGAGGTATCAAAGGTTGGTTGGACGACTAATATACCTAAGTCATACCAGACCTGATATTTCATTTGCTGTGAGTGTGGTCAGCATATATATGCATGACCCGAGAAAGGGTCACATGGATGCGGTGTACCTAATTATATGATACTTGAAGAATGCACCGGGAAAAGGATTAATTTTTAGGAAAAACGGGCATATGGGCATTGAGGGATATTGGGATTCAGATTGGGCTAGCTTTGTTGATGACAGGAAGTCCACATCTGGATATTGCATGTTTGTAGGAGGCAATCTGGTCTCCTGGATGATTAAGAAACAGTCGGTTGTTGCCCGTTCTACTGCTGAAGCAGAATACAGAGCCATGGCCCTAAGTGTTGCTAAGATGATGTGGTTAAGGTCCCTGCTGGAAGAGCTGAAGATAAATGAGGGAGCACATATGCGATTGTGGTGCGACAAAAAATCAGCTATCAGTATTGCTAATAATCCAGTCCAACATGACAGAACCAAGCACGTGAAGATTTACAGATTCTGAATCAAAGAGAAACTGACCAGTGTGCTTCTGGAGCTAGGACATGTGGCTACTAATGACCAAATTGCTGACTGTCTCACCAAAGGCCTTAGTGTGCTAGGTTTGGAAAGGCTTTATTACAAGATGGGCTTGATTGATATATTTCGCCCATCTTAAGGGGAAGTGTTGAAATAAAAACGTGTATGTAGTAGGTGTAGGATTTGGTGTATGAAGTAGATACACCAACCACACCTACTACACTTGTAGTCTCTATATATATCGATGAAAATGAAGAAGGAAGAATCAAGTTAGTCGAATTCTCATCTATTGAGTGTTTTCATTTATCTGTTGTGATTTCAAGTCCCCGAAACTTGTTAAATGAGAGTTAATGAAGTCTCCATTCATCAGCTGACTTTAGGATTTGTGGTGTAACTGGAAGATAACTGCTGGATGCGACTCTGCAGGTCAACCATCAAAGGAACTCACATTGGAATCCTGGAACTTTGTGAAAAATGTCTCCAAAGGTGCATGTCATTTGAGTTCAGGTAATGCATATTTGTTCGGTGAATATAATTTGGCTCATTTTTTTATTTTATTTTACAGATACATATTCTAATCCAAGGGTCTTATTGACTCACATCCCTTTATATCGGTCTGATTGGACCCCTTGTGGTCTATATCGTTCTTCACCAATCATCAATCAGGTAACCTTTATGATTCTATCTTCTCACTGATTTCAGTAACTTTACATGTTCTACAATGTACCTCTTCAATACAAGTTTACTTGTTTTTATGTGTGGATCCCAGAGAGTTCGATTTCATGATCAAGAAATCGCGTAAGCTACTTTTACTCCTTTGCTTTCACTAGTCAAATTGCATACAATCAGTAGAAACACGTAAAAACAACACTGTTCTCAGTTATGCTTATCTGATTTGTGGTGTAGGTATCAGAATTATATCACTGAAAGCTCATCAAATGTCTTGCTAGAACTAATCAGACCTGTACGTATTCAATTTCTTAATAATGTCTGCCAGAAGATTAACTGGAAACTGGAAACTTGTATATTTGTTTATGTCAGCTGATGGTCATCTCTGGTCACGATCATGATCAATGCACAGTTACCCATATGTCTAAGCATGGTCCAGTAACTGAGGTAATCAATGTTCTTTGACTTTGTATAGTTGATCATATCAAGTAGCCATGAATTGATTCGTGGATTTAAACAGCATACTGTAGGGACTGTTAGCTGGCAACAAGGAAACTTGTACCCTTCATTTATGCTGCTTTCGGCTCGTGGTTCCACTTTCCCCATTAGTGATGAAAACACCTCAGAAGATGCTATCTCCACTCATGTCTGCTTTCTTCCCATGCAAACACACATCTACCTCTGGTGTTTAACTCTCCTTTTCCTCCCCATGCTATCAATTATTCAGAAAATCTTTTTTGAGATTAATTTTCAGCCGATGACTCAGGTATCTGTCTCTGCTCATAATGACAGTCGTAATCGCCCTCATTTGGCCAGCAAATGAAGTCCTCATTTCCCGGAAGTTTGGAGGTATGGTGAGTTATATCGGAAATCTATTAAAAAGCTTTAGCAGTGTAGTAAAAGAAAAAGATGAAGATGAAAATTTTGAGTATGAAGAGATATGGGATGCTGAGGGAACTATGCACCTAATCAAGAAAACCAGAAAAGCTCCCCGAACATCAGTGAACGGCAGCAGTGTGATGGATAGGTAGGATGGATCTTCTGGAACTGAACTTTATATTACAGCATTAGCTTACTTTTCATGGCTTGAATTTTAAGCTCCTCAACTCGTCGATTGCAGGGGTAATGCCATGATGCGATCCACTGTCAGGAAAACAACGGTGGTAGATACAGATGCCTCTACTCCTGAAGTGAGTATACATATGGGACCAACTAGAACAAACAAATCTAGAGCAAAAATAGTAATATGGAGATTGCTGCGATCATTGCGAGCAGTACTCATCGTTGCTGCCCTTAATGTTCCTCTTTATATCTTTCTGCTATTCAAAGATTGGATAGACAAGTAACTTAAGCATAACAGTTTCCATGTTGAGATTGGGACACTGCTTTGTCTGTATGCTTGGAAGATGGCATTCCTGATTTCTTACTGGAAGTACGCAATTGACAATAGGAAGCCAACGTTGATGTTGATTATGCCATTGCTTTGGCATATCATTCTGAGGTGTTGATTGTTTTTGACTTATACATGAGTCACGATCTAATATCTTGGTTAACTTCTCTTACATTTCCTTCCATTCTTAAACACAGAAAACGGTGGAGTTCTCATCTCCTGGTAATGCTTAACAATTTATTTCTTCATATGAGAAAGAGACAACAAACACAACAACTTTTGAATGTTCAAGTAGAATAAATCACAAGAACCACAAGTATTAGCAAAGAGCACAACAGTCAACACAACCATTACAGCCTTCATCCAGGTGGACGTCTTCATCCGAGGACATGGCCACCTGCAACTGCAAATGTAAGATCTGAGACTCTTTTCATCATATTTCACATCTTATTCTACTCAAGGTCCCAAGTGATGAGCATTTGATCTACAAGCCCATCATTTCAATGCGGCTCTTCTTCCGATACGGATAGAGTTCACGTAGTCTACTGGACTATCGCGGGATTGCTAGTCCTACTACACCCAGCAGAAAGGATTCCCAGGTCTTGTTGAATTGTCACTCCATGTTGCCAGTGCCGGCGGAAGATTCATATGCAGCGCGGCGTTTGCATGCAACCATGGCTGAACGATCATTGCAAATGGAAGAAGAGTCTTCATTGACAATTCGATTAGCTTTATGCTAATAATGGACTAGAGGAAAATGGCTCTATTAAATTCCAATGCTTCTATTTAGTGAAGTTGCTGTAACTCAATACATCAAATGACGCAATGCATATTGGGTCGCAACGGAAATGGCCTCTTTGTATAATTATAAGGGTAAGGCCGCGTACATATGACTCCCCAGACCCCAAATTATTTGGGAATATACTGGGTACATTGTGGATTGTGGAGAGTGCTATCCATCTCTCTAAGAGCTCAACTTTTCTCCTAATTCAAACATATTGATGTGAGATATCATTTTTTTGTCGATGTGAGATACCATTGGATTCATGATGCGCTTGAAACAAAGCAACTATATTTGGTAAAGTTCACACTAGTGAAGGATTAGACATGATGACAAAGGTATTGCCTATGAATAAACTTTTGTAGGCATAAGGTGGCTTGGTCCAACTCGCTACATGATTGGAGGTGGAGACTGTTGGGTCCATCCATGAATTTATCTTGGACCAAGTAATGAGCAATTGGACCCATTACATAACAAAAGCATGACAAATAAGTTTGTCTTTATACTACACACATTACATGGTGTTTGAGTATGGGCACCAGAAAAGAACCAAGAGTTGGGATTTGGGACTCTTAGAAGGAGATTCTAGGCGATTCCTTGTTGGTTTTTGCCCAAACTTTTGATCGAGAATTCTTGTGAAGAGTTTGACACATCAATCATAGTAGATTCTCCATTGGGTCCCTCATTGTGTTTCCACCAAGTGCACTTTGGGTGAGATAATGCATCTTCTCTTGTTATCTTATTTGATACCCATCTTGTATTAATGATGAGAATGATATTGGTGATCGGAGAGCTTTGTTATTGGTGAGTTGTTAATGTTGTAAGCTTCTACTTGTAACTGATGGGTTTTTTGGGTATATCGAATTTAAGCACAAAACCAAATTAAATTATCTAAAAACACTCAGTTACCGCAAGCATACGGGTGTAGTTATATAACTGAAAATAGGTTCAAATTCTATGGGGAATGTTTGGTGTTAAGAGTTAATACAAACGTGACTGCCTAAACTATTATGCACACAATTCACACAAATGAACATAAAAAGATGAAACTTGTTTTTGGAATTTTAATATAAGAAGACATTGATATAAATGAATAATTGCAAAATAACTTAACTAAGAATGAAACTCTAGACACTTGAGATCACGAGAAGATAGACAGAGATTAAAGGATACTCCTATGTATGACTATGGTGACTTCAATTGCCTCAATTTATGCAAGTTTACATGCCAAGGTTAAACTGATTAGGAATGATGATTTTACGCTCTAGTTTTCTATGTCTAGTACTCTTGGAATTGTTGGCTAACTCCCTATGTCAAGTTATAACTAGCCAAATTTCAACTAACCTAACTGCATCTTCCTACACTTAATGTCAAAATTAACAGGAGACTCATTCAAGTGTATGTACACATTAACAATTTTTTTTTGAAAGGCCAAATTCATTGATAAATATGTACAGTATTTACAAGAGGAAAGGAAAAGCAAACTCATTGATGCTCCAGACTGGTAACCTGTAACCACTAGACCTATGGTCCTAATCCTTTCTTCATACTCTCTATCAAGTATAGCTAAGAGTGATCTGGTATGCGGCTCACCTAGTGTCATAGTAGATCACAAAGCAGCTCAGCATTCAGATCATCGCCGTCATCCGCTTTTCACCAAAGTATAATGTCATGACTGTCTCAATTTACAGCTCGATTAAGTTCGGTGAGCTATCCCTGTAATGAACTTATAGGTCGTAATCAGATAAGACTCAGAACATCCATCTAACAAAACAGGCTCATATCTAAAGGTATGCATCAATTAATATGAAATCCTATAATCACAAACCTCCACTACTGGGGCAAGATCGCTATTCTGTACATGCAGAGATGTTGTTGTTCAAACTTGTGCAAGTAACATGGTCCATTACGGACAAATCAAGGACATCCAAATGGAATTCCACACTGACAAATTCACTCCTGAAGGTGTTGTTGCCGCATGAGCAAGAAGGGTGTACATGCCCCCATTGTTAGCACCTACAACTACAACAGACAACCAAGAACTAATACCTCTCCAAAGATGAGCAGTAAAGGAACAAGTAGTGAATAGATGAGGTATAGTTTCATCTTGCTCGTTGCATAAGGGACAAAGGATTTGTTGGCCTTCTTGAATAATTCTACAAAGTTGCAATGTAAATTTAGTAGGAATAGCCTCTTGAATTAAAAGCCAAACAAAAATACGCACTTTTTTCGGTGCCATGCAACTCCATATATGTTTTTTAAATCCGTATGTGAAGCAGGAAAAACATGTTGAGTACCAGATATGATAAGATTATATGCATCCTTAACAGTATATTTACCATCCGTGCTATTGCTGAAACAATATTTATCCCTCTTGTGAGGTACAGGTGATATATTCAGCAGATAATCTTATAGAGCAATCAACTCAGTAGTCTCTGCAGCACGGAGTTGTCTTCTCCATCTTCAATTCCATACCCAAACCCCATTAGACCATTGTCCAGATTCTGCCACGCTGATTTTCTTGCATAGTTCCAATCTATATAGGCGTGGAATGGTCTCTGACAGAGCTATGTTATTCAGCCATTTATCATTCCACAGACAAATAAGTTCACCACTTCCTAGCTGCAGTTTGATACTATCCTTGAACTAGTTACTGTTTAAGATCTCTAGTAAATTTAACCACCACTCCGAGGCATATTTCTTGCCTCTTGGCCTTCCTACATAGGAGTTAACTGTAGATGAAGTAAGGGCTCTCAGGACAGCTAAGAACAGAGGGGATATTCCTTCATATTTAGATCTAATTATGGCTGTAGCTATAGAATATTCATCATTGAAAATCTGCAATCCCCATTTACCTAGCATGGCCGTATTAAAGGATGGCAAACATGGGACCCCCAGGCCACTACTAGCCACAGAGAAGGTGATATTATTCCGTGATATTAGGCATAGTTTTCTCTTGTCTTCAGTGCTTCCCCAAAAGAATTTCCTCTGTATGACTAGCAGTTGTTTGAGAATGCTCTTAGGTACCTTAAAGCAAGACAAAAAATGTGATGGTAGGGCCGCTAACACTGCATTTAGCAGAACCAGCTTACCAGCTTACCACCCGTAAAAATTTGTTTATGTTCCCAGTTTGCTAAGGTCCTTTGGAATTTTTCCAATATAGGCTGCCAGGTGAAGGATTTTTTAACCTGATCTCCTATTGGAAGTCCCAGATACATAAAGGGTGTTGTATGAGTTTGGCAATTCATATATGAAGCCATATCCCTCAATAAATCAGCTTGGACGTTCACCCCTATCAACCTGCTTTTGGAAAAGTTGATTTTCAGATCTGATACAAGTTCAAAATTAAGCATAATGGCCTTAAAAGCGAGCACAGAGTTCCATTCAACCTGTCCAAAAATCATTGTACCGTCTGCAAATTGCAAATGTGATATAGGCAATTGTCTTTTTCCAATTTTTCAGATCTGAGAAGAGGTGTAAATCAGTGGCGCTGTTGATCATTGCAGATAATCCTTCTGCATCCAGTAAAAGTAGGAATGGGGAGAGTGGATCTCCCTGTCTGATTCCGCAACAAGGATAGAATTCTCTAGAGGGACTCCCATTAATTAGGATTGAAGAACATGCTGATTCAAATAGGCCCTCGATCCACCATTGCCAACAGGGAGGGAAATTCATATCCGCCATGATTTGCAGCAAGAATTTCAAATTTAGAGTATCAAATGCCTTCTCAAAGTCCACTTTGAAGATGACAACACTCTTTTTCAGTTTCCTTGAATCATCTATTACCTCATTGGCCACAACTACAATGTCAATAAGCTTTTTTCCCCTTTATGAAAGCTGACTGGGGGCTGAGTAGTTGGCCTATTACTTTGCTTATCGTGATAGCAAAGATTTTCGATATTATCTTTGGCATAGCACCTATTAAGGTAATAGGCCGGTAGTCCTTAACAAACAGTGGGCTAGCAGATTTGGCAAGAAGGGAAATGTGGGATGCATTATTCCTATTGCATAATCTACGATATTTATAGAAATCCGCCATGAGATGCATAATATAAGATTTAAGATAGGTAAGAAGTGTCTGATAAAGTTAAATTAAGCCCATCAGGCC
The DNA here is from genome assembly GCA_028565015.1 of Pinguicula moranensis. Classification (NCBI taxonomy): domain Eukaryota; kingdom Viridiplantae; phylum Streptophyta; class Magnoliopsida; order Lamiales; family Lentibulariaceae; genus Pinguicula; species Pinguicula moranensis. Next base: position 7,767 of record JAOWBN010191831.1, on the reverse strand, counting down.
CGGGACTCTTCTGTCCTCTGCAGAGAGCAATGGTATATAGAATCTCAGCCTCAAAGAAGGGTGCTTGGAGCAAGTTTTTACTCATCTGATCTAGAGTTGAGAGTTGGATGTTCAGGATAGGTCTAAAAGGGATTTTTTCTGTAAACCTCTCTCTGAAGTGTTTAAGAAAGCACTCTTTGACCAAAACTGGATCTTCCACCCAGGTTTATCCATCCCAAACACCATTTATAGCATTAGCAATTCTGGATCTTTTGAGGATGTTGTGGAAGTAGCTAGAATTCATATCCCCTTATTGCTGCAATTGTAACCGAGATTTTTGATAGACAGTATTGTTAAGCTAAGTTTGAATGGTTGCCAACTGAGTTTGCAGTTCACCCTACCGCAGTTCATCATTAGGGGGTGCAGGATCTGCCTCTGCAACCAACTCCAACTCATTAATGCTCATGAGAAGAGCTCTCCTCTGTTCTGCCCAGTTCCTTGGAATGGAGTTATTCCACAATTTTAAGGTTCTCTCTAAGAATCTTGATCTTTTTCATAATCTGATAACTCTTATATCCTGCTATTACCGTGCTGCTCCAGACTTGAGTGACTATATTCTTGTAGCTGCTGTCCATCAGCCAATTATCAAGGACTCTCAATGGTTTGGGTCCCCAATTCAAGTGCTTAGATGTTAAACTCATCGGGAAATGGTCCGACCCCAGACCAGCCTGTGTCCAACAGTATCCCGAGGCTGTCCATTTGCTGTTAATTAGGAATCTATCAAGTCTACTCATAGCTTTTAAGGATTTCAAGTACCATGTATACTTTCTGCACTCCATCTTTAGGTTGATCAGCCCGAGGTTGGTGATAAAAGAGTTAAAAAGATCTACCTCTTGCACATAATTATGAGAAGCAACTCCCTTCCTTTCCTTTATGTCCAACACAACATTAAAATCTCCCATTATGCAACACTTATCCATTTTCAGAGGCAGCAAGACCTCGGTTAGGAGATTCCATTGCACTTGTTTCTTGATTAACTCATTGGGACCATATACATTGAGCATATGAGATAAGGTGCTCTCTCCACCCCAATAGCCAGAACTCCGAGAAAGCCATCACCAGATAACAGTGAAGACCTGACAAGCTTATTCTTGTCCCATAGAAAAAGGAGACCTCCAGATGAACCCAAGGAACCTGAGTAACACCAGTCAAAATCAAGATTATACCACAAGTAAGAGCATAATTTTCTGTCTATAATACTGAGTTTTGTTTCTTGCAGGCCAATGAAATCCACTTTCTCCTTCAGAATTAGTTGTTTGACCTACCATTTCCTCTCATAACTCCCTAACCATCGCACATTGAAAGTCACAATCTTCATGAGCATGCCTTATTCTCAGCTCCAGAAGAGGAACACGATGCCACTGTATTATTGTACGAGCCTTTGGATATGTTTACAAGCAGTCTTCAAAATTCCTTATGATGAGCACCATAATTTACACCTAGTTGGGAGCCTATTGACATGATAGAGTCAATATGGTTAGTAGTTAATGGATCAGGAAGGTTAATCACTGGGCAAGTGTCCGGTTGTGGCAGTGGAGGGCTAACTGAAGACTGGGAAGACAATTGGTCTATCCATGTCTCCAAGGTTGCTAGGTTTTTTGCTCGGATCGGATCATTCACTTTCCTAGTCTGACTACGAGTTGTAGGCCTATATCCAATTAGTCTCGTCCTACCAACTCTCCTTTTAGGAGGTGTCAAAACACTGGATTGGATTAAGGGGGGAAACTCTTCATAAGAGACAAGTACCTTTGTTAAGGTGTGTTCTCCTTCAACTTCCATTGTGTATTGAGCAACGCTCAAGGGAAGGGCTTCACATGAGTTTAGTTTAACTTCCTTCGAAAGAGAGGAATGATTTGCCCCCATAATTTCCAAAGACCTTATAGGAGTCACAAAAGAATTTAGAGACCTCTCAATATCTGGAGAGATATCCAGTTGTTGTTTCTGTTCTGATTCTTCTCTGATTGTAATCAATGGTGAAGGCACTGTGTTGATAATAAAAATAGGCAGATCATTAGTGTCAGATGACTTCCCAACTATCTGATCTTGAGGAGAATGATTGACCTTCAACTTTGAGATTGATGCAGGCCAACAATTTATTCTGCCAGGATGCCAAGGAGATGAGGTTGACTTGCCTTTATCCAAGGCAACCACAGAATCCTCATACCAAGTTGGGACTGTATTCTCACAGGGGTTGAGAACCAAACTGAGAATGATCATAGGCAGATAACTTTGACATATCTGAGTTCACAAGATCCATAGAGGGGGCAGCAGAGGAGTCATCAGATACCGAGTCAGAGTCCAAGGTGTCTTGCCATGCCGGCTTGCAATATTTGACTTCCACAACATCGAGAAGATAGGATCTATCACCAATTATTACTGATAGACTTTGTTCCACCTTTGTACCTAAAGGTATTTTAAAAATAATTTGGGCAGCCTCTAAATCCAATTTAGCCAGAGTTATCTCCTCAATACTGATGAGAGACCAAATCTTATTGCCAATATTAGAAAGGTTAGCCTACGATCAAGCTAGGAGGGGAAGCCCATAGATTCTGAGCCTAACCAATCGATGAGTTTCAAAGGCTTGGGGGGACCACAGATGTGTAGTCTCTACCCAGTTGCCAAGCCATTCCTTGTCCTTACAAATAAGATTACTAAGGTCAATGGGTTCCTCCTGGACCTAATGAGCTAGCTACTACATTAAGATACCCCGCAGATTTGAGGGCTTGTTGAAGGTCATAGCAGCTGGTAGAATTTTTTAGAATAGCTATAAAACTGCTACCAAGCCAGGAGTTAGGTTCAGACTTGGAGAAAAGACTGAGTACAGATGGATTGGACGCTTTAACCAAGGAAGGACCAACCTTCTGGATAAGAGTCGAGGTCTTAGATGGGATAGAAGAGCTTGCTGCAACAGTCTTCTTTGCATGTTTGGGAAATCTTGCAATATTTACTTGGAGCCGGGAAGAACCTAACCAAATATTATTAATTCTGAATCTCAAAAGCTCCACATCATCCACCTCAACAAAATCTACAAAACCAAATTGCAGGCCCCTATTACTAAGTTTGCGAGCAACCGTCAAGTTCTTAATGTTTCCTTGGTACTTCAGTACACTCTTGAGTCTGTCAGCGTCACAGCCCTTCGGGAAGTTGGCTAAGTAGAAGCTAACAACTTTTGGACATTGCTCATTTGACGGGTTCACTAATATAGAAGATCTAGGCCCCAACCTATCAAAGACAGACCGAGAATTCAGAGAATGAAAAGGAGGGAAGACACTGGTGCTACGCAGAGATTCGACCATAGGGGCTTTACCCGCTTTAATAGCTGCCCTCTTCATCATTCTAAGCTGCTGTGGAGGAATGAACCAAGCCGACATCGGGAAAAAGGAGTAGGAGCAGTAACGTGCTTTTGAAAAATAGAGAAAGAAGGGGAAAAACGATGTTAAGGAGACAGTAAAAGGAGCGATGTTCCACGTGTGCGTGAGGCATCCACAGGGAGGGAGAAGAGGTGCCGGTAAGGGGAGAGAAAGGGATGAAGCAACGGTGGAGGCCCGGAAGAAGGCGAAGCTACTGTAGCTGCAGATCGCCATGTACGGAGAGGGTTTTGAAAAAGTGTAAAGCCAATATTGTGTATTTTTACCTACCTTATATCTAAGTAAAGGTTTTCGTAGTTTTCAATTTTTGGGACTTCAGGAATTCGGTACAGGACCTGGAATGAGCGTCCCGGTCCCAAAATAATTCGGGACGGGAACGGGAATGGGCTATTCCCGTTCTAAATTCCCGAATGGTCATACCTAACTAATAGGATTTGTCTTTTCCTTAATGGAGTTGGAAGAGTCATTATTGACAGTTATTTTAGCTTTGTACAAATAATAAACTATATCAAAATAGCTCTATTAAATTTCAGTGTTTCTATTAGAAAAGTTGTTGGAACCCCATACTTCAAATGACGCAATATATTTTGGCTCGTATTGGAAACAGACTCTTTGTATAATTAGAAGAGTAAAACTGCGTATTTTTGATCCCCCATACACGAAATTAGTTGAAAATATACTGAGTATGTTGCGTTATTGTGGTTTAAGAGGAGTCTTTTTACAATCCGACTGAGTTTTTCAGATTATTTCTCGACATATGGCAGGTCCCCTAATCCCATTTTCCTTGGTATAATCCGATCTCCTTTTTGGCAACGATGAATTTAGAATTCCGAATCCAGGGGTCAAGGCAGGGGACTTGTCCTGCTCGCCACTATCTCCGCCATTGTCTTATGATTCACTGCTAGCCATATTGAGATATTTACCTTCACTTTATCCAAAATTCATTCTTATTGACAGTGTGCAGGGAGGCTGAAATGTTCAACCCTTTGTAAGTAGTGGCAGTGTGCTAGTGTGCTTGACGAGCGTATGGATTTTGAAGATGTTGAGGTATAATCTCCATTGATTCAAACTTGTTCATTGTCTTGTATGTTACAGTATAATATAGAGCAATTTACATTGACTAAATCTACAAAAATCTACCAAGAATGTTATTTTGATATCTTGTAGTTTTGTGACTTTTGATGTAGTTGATCTTGTTGCTATTTTTGTGCAAGATTTCCTGAACCTCGGGTGGTGTTCTGCTGAGAAGTCTTGTGATTTCTCGGTTGTGGTGATGTGAGCTGTACTAGGGAGAGCTTTGGGCAATGCAGCATGAATACCATGGGTGCGTAGGTGTGTTTGAAAACGATGACTCGTGAACTTAATACCACCATCACTTTGAAATGTTTGAAGACTAAGAGAGAGCTTTTTTCTATAAATGCATGAAAATGAAGAAATATTTCAAAGAAATCATATTTGCATTATAGAGGATAAAACCATGTGAACCGAGAATAGTCATCAATGAAAATAACATAATAACGATAACTAGTATTGGATACAACAGGTGACGGTCCCCATGGATCACAATTACTAAAGCAAGTGGCCGAGAGGCACGATGATTACTAGAAACAAATGGCAAGTGGTAGCTCTTGACCATTTGACATGACATGCATAGACTAGCGGGGGTCATAGAGGATAGCAAAATATGATCGTAACAAACTAATAACGACAAAATAGAATGTGAAGCATGTCCAAGCTAGCATGCCATAAATCAAAAGGATTGTGAGGTGAACCAGCCTGAAGAGATGTGATAAGGGTTGGAATGTTGCATTCAAGTACATAGAAGCCACCATCATTTCGACCCGTTGCCACCACTTGTCCCGTGCGTCAACTCTGAACAACAAAATAATTGTCAATAAATGTAATGGCAAGGAAGAAATCAGAGGTTAGTTTACTGATAGATAACAAATTTTTAGTAATGTGAGGGACAATCATAACGTCAAGTAATGGTAGGGAGGAAGAAGTGACCACATTGCCGGTATGAGTGATAGGTAATGGAGCATTGTTACCTACAATAACGTAGGTTGTACCTGTATAGGGGGTGACATGATCTAAAGTGACCGTGGAGGAAGTCATATGAGTTGAAGCCCCACTGTCCATGTGCCAATCAGCAACAAGGGAAGGCATGGACGGAGCAGGAACGTAAAATGCAGGAGGGACAAGATAATTGTCCACGGAAAGGAAGCGGAGCTAGTGGGCCCCACGAACCAAAGATAGGCAGGTAAATGATGTGGAGGGAATGGGCTGCTGATTTGGACCTGGGGTAGAATAGGGGTTGTCCCATAAGTATGGCCACTGGGTGATGGGAACAGAGGGCTTTTGGGACAATCGGCCCATAAGAAGAGGAGCATGTATGAGACGGCCCAGGAGAGAAATGGGCAACATGTGGAGGCTGTGACAATGGAACGGGGCCAAGGATTGACGACCCAAAACTAGGAGACGGCCAAAAGGGGGAAATCATGCCATACGGGGTTTGCTGCGTGTAAGGGACAAGATGAGAAGTGAGGGCAAAGGCTCCCAAACCATGTCCAATCGTTGATGGAAAAACACTCGACGGGGCAAGGGCAGCAGCTCCGAAAAACATTAGAGAGGAATAGCGGCTGACACAAGTATCGACATAGTGGCCATAAGCTCTGCAAATATGACAATGTGGCTCTTTGGGGACGCGTTCGCGTGTGGTTCTTGGTTGTACATGGACGGAGCGAGCAGAGAAAAGGATGGGGGCCTGGTGAGAGAGGGAATGGTGGAGGTGTAGAAACAATGATGGAAATTGCATACGGAGATGTAGGGGTTGCCTGAATCTGAGAAATTGGGGGTAGGGAAGAGAGTGAATGGTGGAGGCTTAGGGACTGGGATGGGAGCAAGCGGTGGAGTGGCCACCGAAGCCACAAATGCAAGTGCCAGAGGGGAGTGATCGGCGATGGTATGAAGAAAAAATGCTTGGAAATTCTTTGCACGGGACTGGATTCCACGGATGGAGGGGAGGGGATCCTGAGAGAGCTGCGAGGCGATCAAGGCGCCAAACTCAGAGCCTAAGCCTCGGAGAAACCAGTGACTTTGGTACAGGGAAGAAATAGGATGGCCAAGGCTCGCAAGAAGATTGGTGAGGTGGAGAAATTGTCTAGAGAATTCACGGACAAACAACCATCCTTTCTGAAGATGCTACAGCTCATCTCGGAGGCTAAGTTCTTGAGAGGGGCGGAAATGAAGTACTCTTCATCAAGGGTGGCCCAAACATCCCTGTCAGTAAGTTTACTGTTAATTAGACCATGAGCAGTTTTTGTGAGAGAGGAGATGATGAGGGAGTAGAGTCGTTGGCCCATGGCTTCCCATTCAAGATAGGCAGGGTTAGGTTTTGTGGGATCAAGGGGATCGGTGGCTGAGGGGGCAATAATAGTACAATCAACATAACAGAGCAAATTGTGGCTTTGAAGCAGGCGACTAACCTGATTTTTCCAGAAAGGGAAGTGAGAAGCAGATAATTTGGTGGTAACCAAGTGAGAAAATTCAGAATGTGTAAGGGATAGTGGGGAGTTTGTCTGCTGGTGGAGGCAGTGCCATGAGAGGAGTAGAGAAGGATATAGAACAAGGGAAAGAGGATCGAAATTGTGGTTGTTAAACCATAACAAGATGGTGCTCAGATACCATGACAGTGTGCAAGGAGGCTGAAATGTTCAAATCTTTGTGAAGTAGTGGTAGTGTGCTTGAGGAGCGTATGGAGTTTGAAGATGTTGGGGTATAATCTTCACTGATTCAAGCTTGTTCATTGTCTTGTATGTTACAGTATAATATAGAGCAATTTACATTAACTAAACCTACAAAAATCTGCTAAGAATGTTATTTTGATGTCTTGCAATTATGTGAGCTTTGATGTAGTTGATCTTGTTGTTGTTTTGGTGCAAGATTTCCTGAAGACCTCGGGTGATGTGAGTTGTACTAGGGAGAGCTTCGGGCAATGCAGCATGGTCAACACTTATCATGTCCTTTGAAATTAAATTATTTATGTGGTTACAAATATCTAAAGCCATGGTCATCCAAAGCTTCTTGCTTGCTGTGATTTTTTTTTTTTTATTTATTATGACTGCATGTTGGTTGAAATCGATTTTTAAAAAAAAAAAACACTAATTTTTATCAAAACATTACTTGTTTTCATTTGATAGTTTATGATTTTGGCAACTTAAGTGTCCATATAACTATGTAATTTATCAAAACATGTTTGTTGTGATAAAATTGATAAATAACCCTGATTATTCTCCTAATAATTTTTATATGGGGTCTAACACCCACCACCCCACCCCAGTCTAACCCCCAATACCACCCA
>JAOWBN010191821.1:0-15651 GCA_028565015.1 Pinguicula moranensis | reverse complement strand
ACACAAACACAATCCATCCAGCAAGTCAAATAGGTCGAGTCCAAATATTCATGTACCTCGTACACTCATATTTCATGCGATCAAACAAATACATCGTATCAATGATCTGTGAAACATGATCATACATTAATCCACATGCTAGTCGATTTAGTCATCTAGTTGTTCACTTACTAATGACTTTTTAAGACTAGAAACTAATTTAGAGTTTGATAAAATTATGAAGCTTCACAATTTGAGTCATCAACCCAAATGATACATAATATACATATCTAAAACTCAAGGAACAAAATGATTTTCATCATCCAGTATACATTAAGCTAACAAGAGCACAATGCTCTAGGTCACACTAAACTAACAGGTCGACCATAGTGTCTAATTTTTTTTGGGGTTGATTATGGTGTCTGGAATTATTTTTGGCTTAATCTATGGGATCCATGCAAAATGACACCTAAAATGAATCCTATTAAAACTCGGGCCAATAATTCCCATAGGGGACCGCCATCGTGGCCAAGGAATTATTTGCACCCAATAAAAATTAAAAATTATACTTATTCTGATATTTTAGTTCATCCAGCACGACACGAGGCTAACCCATTAAGATTAGGGGCTCTATGATCTTAACTTGGTCGTCTAGTCTGTAAATATTTTATTCAATGAATTTTGGCTCATAAAAAAACAAAAAACTTGGTCGTCTAGTTCTAACTAGGCACAGTCTCAAAGTCTATTTACATACCCAAAAAAAAAGTCTAAACCCTACCAAAATGGGTTTCATTGAAAACAACCTCATTCTACTTCGAGGATTGACTACTTACTTCCTTATAAGTTATACTAGATCTGCTTATTATGTAAAGTGCAACTGTACTTTCTTAGTAACTAGGGGCGGATTTGGGAGTGGCCTCAAAAAAGTTTTGGATATCGAATATATTTGGGCAAAAAAAATTAATTATGCTTGAATTTTTTTTAATGTATTTGGACCAAATTTTAATAATGTTTCTTTTAAATAATGTATTTGAACCAAAAAAAATTTAAATATAATAGTACAAAATATTGCTTATCCTCAAAAAAAAAAAGTGGCCATCATAAGAAAAATCCCCCCTATTTTTTCCCCCTCCCTATATTTTTTTTTCTAGATACTGTTAGTTAGCCCTGGGCAGCGATGCGGGCAGTGCCGAAACAGCCCGTACCGCGTCCCGCCCACGAAAGTTGCGATTTTGAAAATTTATACCGCGAAGAGCTGTTACCGCACCGCACCGTGAAACATTGGCGGTGCAGTGCAGGTGTTACCCGCATGATAAAAAGTGTCACCCGCGTCCTGCCCGCTAACAAATGCGGGCACAAAAATAGCGCTCGCGTTTGCCCGCCTACCTGCGCGGGCGTGGATCTGGCGGGAGCGGGAGCGGGCAGAGCAGAATTTACCGCAACCGCTGCCCAGGGCTACTGTTAGTAACTATTAATTCCCAAAACTTAAATTGCAATAACTAGGCAATCTAAATTAATTAGGATTGTTAACCCCTATTTTACACAGTCTTCTTAAAATTATACTTGGCTTATGAACACATTTTTTTCAAAAAATAACTCCTCATTTTTTAAAAATGTCGCTTATAAGCCAATTATGAGGGTGTTTTGCGCAGACCTTCTTATGCTTATAATTGAATTATAAGAACTTTTTTTGAAAAAAATGAAAAGTTATTTTTTGCGGAAAAGGCGATTATAAGAAGATTATAATCTATTTTGATTAGCTTTTTGGGTGCTTGATTTGCTGGTAATAACTTGCCATCGACGCGAAAATAGTTTTCTTGGAAACGTTTCTTTCTCCGTCTGTCTAAACCCTGATAGTTGGATGGAGACCCCGCCGCCGCCGCCGGCACACGCCGCCGCTTCTCCTCTGCCTCCCATAGCCCCATCCAAGCTCCGTCTCATGTGCAGCTACGGCGGACACATAGTTCCTCGCCCACACGACAAGTCCCTCTTCTACGCCGGCGGCGAGACCCGCATCATTGCGGTAGACCGCCGCTCCACCACCGCATCACTCGGTTCCCTATCCGCCTACCTCTCTCGCACTGTCTTCGGCAACCGCCCATTCCTACTCAAATATCAGCTCCCACGTGAGGACCTTGATTCCCTAATCTCCGTAGTCACTGACGAGGATGTGGCCAACATGCTCGAGGAGCACGATAGGATATCTCCGGCAGGACGCCTCAGATTATTCCTTTTCCCGGTGAAGCCTGAATCCGTCGGTACGGCTCTACTGGACCAGAAATCGAATGCTTGGTTTTCCGATGCTTTAAAGGGTACGCGGATTGTGCAGAAGGGACACTCTGCCGATGCTGGGTCAATAATGGGCGTCACGTCGGATCTGGAGACCCCGGCGGAGAATGCGACTAACAGCGGCGGCGGCGAGAGCAAGGTTGCGGCTGAGTCGGTGCTTCTGGAAACTAGTTCTTCGTTTGGGTCATCTTGCTCGTCGGTGTCCATGAGCAATTTACCGTTAATTGGAAAACCCCAATGCGATGGAAACGGGTTGAAATTGCTGGACCGAAAATCTCGAGTTCCTTCATCAGCCTCTTTCGAGAGGTAAAATTCTTCAAATACTTCTTCTACCACTTGATTTCATTCGTAATGTCTATGAACAAATTTGTCGAGAACGCTGCATTCGTTTACTTGAATTTTGTTAACTCAACGCAGATTTACCTTTTCATCTAGATGTAGATTCCTGTAGGATGTAAAGTTCTCTCTCAATCCCTCGTCATTTAGCACCATACTGGATTGTTGATCCGATCGGTAATACTATTTTCTGTGTTCAGTGAAAATAGTGTTGTAAGTACAACTCCCCCTCCAAAAGCTGGAATTCAAGAGCCAATTGATCAGCTTCGTTTCGAAGAATCATCAGAGAATGAAACTCAGTTAATGCAAAACTCAGTTCAGGTTCTTGGATATCCTTTTCCCCAGCCTCCAGATGGAAAGAAGCAGCAATGTGAAACACAGCTGATGCAAGGAGGTCTGCATTATGTTCCTCAGTTTGCAGGTCCAGTACCAATCTCACCGTACTATCCGATATACCAAATGCCAATGCATCCACGTCATATTCCTGGCCAATCAAATCAGCCATATCCGGTGTATTTAATTCCTATAAAACCTGCTCAACAGCATAACATGTCAATGGCATTGAACTCATTTGATGCCAATACTACAAGTTTTTCTTCAAGTCAACCCCCTTTGCATGGGTACGCGGGAGCAGTCGATCAAGCCATACCCCATAAAGGAGTGTTTGGAGCTCAAATGGCTGAGCTAGCTACACAGGGATACAACGGTATTCCTTCTGCATACAGAATGGCTAGTGTACCTTCAGATCAGGGCCAACCAGTTATGCAGCCTCCCCAGCCACAGATTGCCTCGAAGCCATGCACAACTGCTGCATTGCTCTCTGTTTCACCAGGAACTGAGTTTGATGAAGATATTGCATACAGCCAAATTTACAGAAGTCAGCCTCCTCCTCCTCCTGTATTACCTTCTCAATGTCAGACGGTTACAAATGAATCAGTGATTCTAATGGAACCCTGAGTAACTCTGTAGCCAAGCCATGCTAAGTAGCAGGCAGAATGGCATCCCCAATCCATGAAACGAGGAGAAGACTCCAACTCATTGCTTTGGTTACATCTCCTAAGTAGGCGTGGTTATTTATATTGTTTGTTTCGTTCCTCAAATTTCTTCTCCCATACTCTGTTTATGTACTTTGTCGTTAGATTGTGCCCAGTTGGGAGAAAAAAAGCAATTTTCCCCTGTGAAGGATCAGTACATAATGAAGTGTTGAAAGTGATGGCTGATAGATGAAAATTATTCCATCTCTGATATCTCTAAAGATGTTAGTAGCAGCAAATGGTGAAAATCTTGCAAGTGTGTATGGTTTGAATGTACTAGCAAAGCATTCCACTGTTGTTTTTTTCAGGCGACAACAAATCCAACCCGGAAAGAAAGAAAAATCAACAAAAACTTCTGAACTAACAGAGCAAAGGAACTGCAGCATAATATATCTTTTACAAACTCAATTTTCAATCTTAAAATATACCTTGTAGATCAGTCTCGGTGCTCTTTCCACTGAACAAGTTGGAAAGATTTGGCATCGCTTTTGTTCTTCTCCCTACTGAAGTTGATCTCCGAGTACTGCTAACTACCTGAGATACAGATCTTCGAGCCTTTCCTCGCCTTGGTGGAGTTGTCTTAATGCTTCTTCTATTCATGCCTTTACTTGAAAGTGCTGTCTGCAGCTCCTTATTTTCAGGTTTCATTCTTTCCCTCCACCTCTCAAATTCGTCCTCGAACTCATATGTTGTTTTTGTTGATTCTTCAGTTTCAGGATCCTCAGAATTTTCCTCCACTCTTAGCTCCCTAGTTTCTCTGCCCAAGGACAAGGTTATCTGAATTTCTCTCTCACTTGCCTTCACAGTTTCAGTCCAAGCCTGAGCTGCAGATACCTTCTTCTCTGCGATTTCCATTGACTCAGCTGCACGCCCTTTCAGGTACTCATATTCAAACTTGGAAATAGTTATTTTTGATCTTATCCTAGAAATATCAGCTCTGTTTCTCATGGTCTTCTCGGAGAGTGCTTTTAGATTCTCGAGAGCTATGGCCTCTGATGACTTCACTGTAATGAGTTCTTGCACTGCACATTGTAATTGTTCCTCTGCAAGTTCTATATCCATCTCAGTACTCTGAATTTCTGTCCCGAGTCCTGCAGTTTCTTCAATGACCTTGGACCTTTCTTTCTGAGCTGTTGTTGTTTCTGATTTAAGCTTTTCGAGATGGAGCAATAGATTTGATAACACTGATCTAGACTTGTCTTGAGCTGTAGATTTTGCTTCAAGCCTCATGTTCGCGCTCAGAAGTTTTAAATTGAGATTCTGAATGTTCATTTCTGTTTTCTCTTCTTTCTTCCTTAACCTAGCACTCTCTTCAGCGACACTTCTAAGCTCATTCCTAGCAGCATCCATGGAAACCATAAACTGGAAAGCTTCTGCTTCAATTGAACCTAGTTGCTTCCTCGTATCGTCCAACTCTTTCCTTAAAGCTTCCAACAACGATTCTGATTCTTGACCAGAATCGTGGTTGTTACTCCCAATTCCATCTCTTCCTATCCCAGATTGCATCTCCCGGATCTGCTTGAGTTCAGTATGTAGCATGTTGATGTCTGATAATGCAATAGCCAGTTTTTCTTCCAGTCCTTTGGAGGCATTGATTTGTTGTATCATTTGGTACTTTTTCTTCCGAGTTTCCGCTATTGTAGCAGAGTATCTTGCAGTTTCCTCTCTTCTCTGCGCTTCAATTTCTTGATATTCCTTCACTGCCTCAATTCTCGCCAATTCCACAAGCACATGCTCTTCATTAGTTTCCTCAATCTCCTTGTTCAGTGCATCAACTGAACTGAGAGAAGGATCTGTGTCCAGTAAGGAGTCTGCTTCTTCCTCTGCTCTCCTCTTCTCTTCCATGGTGACAACCATATCCAGCTTGAGCTTGCTCAATTCTCGTTTGATCAACTCCAACTCTTCTTTTACTGTGAGGTTGGATTCTGCCTCCTTTCTTGTACCAATCCTCATCTTCTCCATGTCCCTTACCTGCACTTTTACTCTCGAATATAATTCTTCTATACTTCGAGTCAATTCTTTCACCGTCTTCTTCGCAGCAGATAGCTCGGATTCTGCTTCAGCCCTCGCAAAATCTGCCATTTCCCTGCTCTCTTTCAACTCCTTAGCATCCACTTCAAAACAGACTTACTCAAACAACAGAAACAGAAAGGCCTCCAGCAAGAAAACTTCTACCAATATACCTCATATTATAACTCGTTCTGTTTTTCTTGATAACAGCGGCCCCACCGGAGTTGGTTTCCATGCCGGCGAGCTCCACCTTCCGCAACCTTTGTATCAACAGCAGATTTTACTCGTGCATACCCCGCATAAAAGAGGGATAAAGTAATTGTAGGTGATTGGCTGGTGTTATTTCTCCTCGTGGACCCTTATCGAAAATTGCTGCTTGCTTTTTTATATCTTTGAGACAGTGGCTTCGTCGCCGTCAACGACGCTTCATTGCAATTTGCAGCGAATTCCAACTGAATATTTAGCAAGAGAGACAACAAAGCTTGGAAATGCGAAAATTGTTCTTCCTGTGCAAGAGAATGGTTTCCAAACAATTTAGTGCACTGCCACGTTACTTGAGGCTCCGCCATCAAAACAATTGTGGTCTCCATTTTACGAGACAAAACCAGCTTAGCTCGTATCAAGATAAGTTTGACAGAAAAATACGAGATGTTTAATTTTAACTTTTAGGATATGCCCAAGTCCGGATCAAGTTAGGTTGCGTTTGGTAGCCTATTTTTGGGAGGATTATGTTGAAATAATTGTGGTTATTTGACTTTATTCGTTTTACGAGACAAAACCAGAGCCGCCCTTAGCTCGTATCAAGATAAGTTTGACAAAAAAATACAAGATGTTTATGTTGGGATTATTTGGTCGGATTTGCTTTATAAACACTTCAAAATTTGTTAGTGATGTTTTAAGAAAAATTGTAGAAAAATAAAATGAGGCAATTTAATGTCTGCGGTTCACCGTCTCCTTAGATTCGGCTAGTTCACGTTGAACTTCGGAATTGGATGCTCCCGTAGTTATATTAACTTTCAAATGTGAAGAACATTACAGAATATAAGTTCGAAAAATAGATTTCAGGATACAAGATAATATGCAAACTGAATCTAGTTAAGAATAACTAAAATAAAACCTAGAAAATTCCTAAACGTGCCAATAATGTTGCTTTAAAAGTAACCAACATAACAGCACCAAAACAAGAATTACTAAATTTATAGAAGTTAAACTATTAACAAAATGATATCCAGAATATAGATCTCACGAAACCAGATCGATCTCACCGATTGAAATAACAAGAACCGCCACTAACGGCCGAAAAACTAGCAGTTTATCATCGGAAAGTCAGAGAAAACAAGAGAGAAGTTAGAGAATATCAAGAGATCGTGAGTATGTGAGAGAAAGAAATGAATTAATTCCTTCACACTTCTCGACATTTCGCCTTATATACCAATTCTATGGACGATGCGTGATCGTTGGATCACTTCAGATCTACGGCTCAAAACAAGTCGAATACAAGTAATGTCCCGAGCCATTGGATCACACTTTCAATGAACGACCCGATCTTCACCGATAATATCACTCAATATTAACCGTTGGATCATGTCAGAAGATCAAACGGTTGTGTCGATACGGATTCAGCTTCTTTGAGAAGCTTCTTTAAGGACTATAGGATCAAAATTAAATGGACGAGCAGGATCACTTTGGATAGCTTCCACGAAAAGCTTTAACATGTGCCATTGGATTACCAAATGATCGAACAAACCAAATTAAGAGTCACAATTTAATGATAGTAATCAATAGCCGTACGATCAAAAACGAACAGACGGTCAAGATTAGATTTTTATTAATGGCATTTCAGTAATATCACAAACAGCAAGGGTAAATCAGTAATTTTACATATCAGTAAAGTTAATTTTGTAATTTTACATATACAGTCCAAATTTAAGGACAAAAATGTAAAACCTCATATTTATCACATGGTTATTTTTGGTACTGCATATAACAGTTAAATTTTAACTTTTATAGGATATGCTCAAGTCCAGAATAAAGTTATGGTGCGTTTGGTAGCGGGATTAGAATAATTTTCAACTAATAAATAATTGTGTGATTACCCAAAATTGAAAATACTCCAACACGTTTTTTGCACATCGTCGCGATGATTATGCATTATAACAAAAACTTGGAATTTTTTATTATAGTGTTTGGTGGCGTGGGTTAAAAATGATATAACTCCGTCACGTCATTTAATAAATTAGTAATTTGTCAATCTAACCCCGGATTAACAGTTATCCTACACATTGTGTTCAATATGTTAGTAGGGATTGCACGAGGATATCAGTTTAGGACCAAAGTCGTAATTATGTTTTTATTGTAATTAGGTTTTGAATTTTTTATCCTATTTAACCCTAAATCACTTCCTTAGAACCCTAACCACAACCTCCCCATTTCTCCCTTCTTCCACCAAATCTAAAATATTTGTGAAGAGGCCTCTTACGATGTCGGATTATTCCATGGAGTAGCACGCCACCTCACCTTCGACGACGGTGCCTAATATCCAACCTGGAGACCTTGGAAATACCCATCGAGATCGACCCACCGATTGTGGAAGGAAAGATCCAAAGATGGAAGATAGCCATCAAGCATCCACTGCGTCCAAGACAAAACTCGAAAGGGAGAAAGAGGTATTCATCGGGCGTTTGACCGACTCCCTACGGTGAGAGCTCTGAAGCGAGGAAAAATACCTTTGGTAAGGGTGGATAAACGATCTTGATGAACAGGATTACAGTGGCGACATCAAGTTGGTGGAGTTTCCCAAAGCTTTTCCGGATCTGAGTTAAGGATTCTCGAAGTAGCGTCTGGATCTGAAAATGATGTTGATGATGAAATGATCCCAGATAATGTTTATACTTTTTGAACATATGTATTTTATGTTTAGTTTGATGGTTTTTGGACAAATCTGTTTATTTTGCTATCGGTGCTAGGTTTTGTTCTATAGATCTATCGGCCGTTTAAAGAATTTGTGTTTGTTGAATCTCTGTTTAAGACAACACAATTTGAAATCTACGTTTTTTTGTTATATGTATTTGTTGAATGTTGGTTGTGAAAGTCGGGTACTTTACTAGACCATTTAGAGCAAAATCAAGATAAGGATTAGCTAAGAGGGGAAAAGAAAACATTAATGGGACTTTACAAAATCAAGTATAAGGAAAATGCATTCACATAATACATATATCCAATCAAGTGCTATGTGATGAAACGAATACAACATTAGCAAATGCCATACCAACAAGACAAAGAAGTAAACTCATAGTATCTTGTAAGGTTGCATCCCTCACAAGAGAATAAGTCTCTTTATATTTAACGTCTGATCTTTGGGTAAAACCTTGTGCGACAAGTCGTCCTTTATATCTCACAACTTCATTTTTTCATTTCTTTTTCGCACAAATACCCATTTATATCCGACTAGTTTTATACCTTTTGGTATAGGGACTACTGATCCAAAAACTTCACGTTTCTCTAAAGAACTTAGCTCTGAAGCAATTGTTTCTTTCCATTTCGGTCAATCATACTTACGCTACATTACTCCATAGATGTAGATTCAATATCTTCATTCTCTTTTATTATATCGCATGCGATATTATAAACAAAAATATCATCGATATTTGTTTCATCTCGATTTCATCTTTTTTTCCGTTGCAACATAATTTATGGAGATCTCCTTATTTTTAGGTACCTGAATTTCTTATTTTATGTTGGTTGCCTCTTCTGGAGTATTATGAGTCTCTGCTGGATATTTTATCTCTTCTTCTAGACCATTCTTTATATTTGTTCCTTTTCTTTTTCGAGGATTTTTATCTTTGGAACCGATTGGTCTTCCACACTTCATGCGTGATAGACTCATTTGCTGTAGAAATTTGTCCTTCTAAGACATTAAGTTTAATTGAAGCATTTGTAACTGATATATGAGACTTGGTTACCGTTTTCAAGCCGGTAAGCGCACCATGATAAGTCAACCATGTCCACCACTTGTAAATGGACTACACCATAGTTACCATAAAACATAACCTAATCAAAGTTTAAAAAACAAACACCAACATAAGTTTTTTCACCAGCAACACTTGTTCAAACGAAATGAGAGTTCAAAAAAAAAACTAACAGACAATAGACAAACAAGTTTTAGGAAACACATAGGGAACTTCAACTAGGTTGGCTCATTGGGTGCATCAACTTCCTTTATGTCATCCCACTTCCCCTTAAAGAAGAGCCTTATCAAATCCTCATTTCCTTAACGCCCTAGGGGTGCCATATTAGGTGATCTACCAGATCCACCTTCTTCTCAAAGTTGAGACTTACAAACTCTTCCAAATTCTTGAAGATCACAACTGCCTTCTTCTCATCATCGGTGGTACCTTATGTCTCAAACCGTAACACCAACTTTTGCAAAGGTGTGAAAGGTTTTGCTGTAGAAACTACTTTGATCGCGGTGACCGTCTTTCTCTTATTGATGGTATTGTCACTAGGCTCAACAATTTAGGGTTGCGAGGTCGCAGCCTTTTCAAATGGATCTTTCTCCTTCTCTTCGGAAGTGTCTCTTCTTTCTCCCGCCTCATCATTTGATAGTAGGCTTTCACCAAATCCAAATTCTCTGCAAACGAAGAAATGTTTGCGCATTGTAATCCTTGAGCCCGGTACTTGCCAAAGATTTCACACCATTCATCAGAGAAGAAAAAGGGTTTCCCCTTTAAATTAGCAAATCTCTAGTTCACATTCACCGTGAACAAAACTGAATTAGGTAATAATTAATTAGGGTAAGAAAATATAAACACACCAACACTCTAACCTTGAGTAGCTTCTTCCAAAGATTAAGACTGTCTACCACATGGATGTACCTTTTCGGAATTAATTGCAGTGCCACTCTAACTTGCAAACTCATTCAATAGATTGTACTTCCTTCTTCACACATGAATCTTGTTCACGATGTTCTCATCCTCAATTCTACTGCCCTTCACCAATTGTCTTATCTTTACGACACACTTTGGGTGGGAGCCCTTCTTCCACCTCACCCTATCCCTCCAATGTGAGCTCCTTCATTGCCTGTTTCATGGTCTATCCTCGTCCAAAATGAAGTATACTTTCTTCCTTGGAGAATTCTTGTTCCCCTTACTTGCTTTCTTCAATTGAGACTTTCTCAATGGAGTTATCGGGCTCTTAAATAGTTTTTTCCTCTTCAACTTTGGCTTGGGCAGAGAGATTTCCGATACTTCTTTCTCTAAATCTTCATTGAAGGTTGTTCAATCAGTAGCGTCGTCATCTATATTTCGCATTTTAAATGAAGGACCACATAAGAAATAAAATAGAGAAGTAAATCTTCATAAGATAAAACAAATAAGTAATCCAAACATGGAGTCATAACACAATTAGATGATACAACATAAAACCAAGAAATCAATATCGTTCATCCACAAATAACTAAGAAATACAAATTCATAAATGAACAACAATAGTCACATATCAAGCTTCTGGGGTAATTGGTGTTGGCTGTTGCACTGAAACTGTAGGTGGAGTTAGCCCTTGACCGATGTAGGCTACCTATATTTCATTTGTCAAGTCATCCCGCTTCTGATTCCATGTCGGTGAGGATTGAACTGCATCTGATTCCCTTGTGTTAGTCTCTCAAAAAAGACCATTTGTTCCAAAATCTTATATAGAATCAGTTACTTTAGTAAAGCATTGCGCTTACGTTTCCTTTTGGGCTTCTCATACTCTATTTGCCTCATAAATAAGATGACAATACACATAACATACATAAATACTAAGGTATGTATCATGATTGGAGTAAGGTCCATGACTTTGCTTTAAGGGTTTAGAATTTCAAACCACACAAGTAAATAATTTGGGTGCCAATATGATTCAACTATCTATAATACAATAAGACAAACAACAGTCACATAAACCTAAAAGGATCAAGTAAAAGTTGGCAAACAATGATGCAACAAAATGTTCCCTTAACAGAATATTAAATCATACATATTTCAGTTCTACAATTTTTTTATCACAAACAACTATAAACAAACATGTATGATTTAATATAATGTTCACAGAATATGTATAAACAGACATTTGTATATATATATATATACATAAGCATGTTGATTTGAATTATTGAAGCAAACATTACCGCAACTCGGATACAAACTTGGACATATAGTAATCTGTTGTATCATTACCCAAATTACATCTCAAATTTGTTGACATTACCCTAAACCCATAGCTTATTACACAAATTATCATTACTCTAATCATAGTCTTTACACAAACTTGAAGCAAACAATACAAATTTAAATCAATACCCAACTCGTACATGCAAGGGAAATCACTCCTTATGGGGTAATAGGGTGTGCACCCTAAATATTCGGATGCATTGATCTAAATCAAGAATTCACATCAACACCCAACTCATACATGCAAATAAGAATCACATCTCAGATATGAAAATCAAATGCAAATCAACGACTAAAATTAAATTCCAATATTCATGTACGCCACATGGACCCTAAATTGAACAAAACCCTAAGACCACTCAAATGAAACAATACCTAATTGAACACATATAATAATAGATATGTGGATGTTTTTTTTTATAATTAATAGATATGAGTATGTATATCCAATCACAAGCAGAAGATGCAAAATTTCCCTATCCTACACTATTTTCCCAAAATCTTGAACCCTGGATCTGAAAAGAAAACCCGAAATCACAAGTGTGTATGATCTTGGTCAACATATAGGAGTTGTTGGGTTTAACCCAGATGTTCTTCTTTTTTTGTAAGTGGTGTAGTCCAATTCCTCTCAAAAAGCATAGCCCGTGTAGGAGCTCCCTTCTAGAAGAATACGTGGAAGAGAAGTATAATGGAGACACTGGGAAGTAACAGACAGCCACATGATGTTAGAAGAATAGCAAGGTTGATGGAAAGGCATTAAATGTAAAAGATTGTGATCCCTGAAAAATAGGGATCACAATCATCTTGTTTGATGACTTCCTTTCCATCAACATCAAAGAGTTGTCTTCATCTTCTTCATCTTCTTTTATAAGAAGAATCTCATGTAACACAATTATAATATGAAGGAAATATTTTATCAGAGAAACATGGTATCAGAGCAAATGTTCCGATCCTCACAGTCATATTTTTAGCCTCATCATTTACCACCATGACTAACCCAACAAAATCCGAGGTTGCTTCATGCGATGTGAGCCTTCCATCGGACGATTTTACAGAGAAGTTTACCAAACTTCTTACTTAAATCCACACCCCCGAAACCAACAATCTTATTTTCATCAAATTGAAACTCAATGACCAAAATTTTCCCTTATGGAGCCAATTGGCCAAAATGGCCATTGGCGGAAAAGAAAAACTAGGACATCTCACGGATGATCCCCCACCAGCCGGAACACTTGAATTCAAGAAATGGGAGCAATCCGACCTGAATATTTGCACAAGCTTACTTGATGTTATGGAATCAGCGTTGATGGATCGATATGTCTCCTATCCCTCAGCCAAAGTGATGTGGGATGGTTTGGCAGTCACCTACAACACCGGAGGCGATAAATTAATAATGTTTGACCTCTATGTCCGTGCAAATCTACATATACAACAACAAACAAGTTTCGAAGAATTATACACAACCTTACAGAAAATCTGGTAGGAGATGGACCGGAGACCCACTCTCATCCGTAGAAATAGCATATGCCACGTTTCTCCATGAAACTGCAAGTTTTCAGATATTAAATCCGAATCACGACGGCTCCGGCGACATCATTCACGGAATCAAAAGTGGTCTCCTAGCAAAAACACGATAAAAAATCGCACAACCAGGAACAAAACCATCATCCCGTGTGCCTACAATTGATAAATCAAAGTTATGGTGTGCACGGTGCAAAAAATTTGGACATTCGACCGATAAATGTTTCAAAACAATTGGGTACCCGGACTGATTTTTCAAGGACAAAAACCGCCGGGGGCGACGACGGCCACCACGGGAAACTAAGCGGCCTCCTCCAGCCGCGGCGGCGACTCAGACCCAGCAGCTTTCGGTGGCGTCATGTCGGGAGAACACACGATCAAAATCTCTGGAAGTGGGTCTATTTTCCCCTCAAATTTTCACTTCAATCCTTATGACTTTGCTGAAATTGCAGATCAGTCCTCCAGCAAATCAAGTTTATCAGTACGCCCCTCAACTTCTTCAACAGCTTCAAGTGGCTCCCTAGCTACCCAGTTAATTGCCAAAAAGTCCTCCCAAAATTTGTTTTGTCCAAAAAAGCCCCTGGACTATACATAATTTTTTTAAAAAACCACCAGACAAGTCCAAATTTTGGTTTTACGCTCACAAACAGCAAAAATCGAATGTTTTTCCCAAAATTTCTTCAAAATTACAAAAAATGCCCGTAGTACCTACATCTAAGTATTTTCGTCCCGGATGTTTTGATTTTGAACCCAAAATTAATTTTGTACAACCCCCTATAGCCCACACAACCCATAACACACCACGGCTAAACCATGACCTATGGTTCCTTGATTGTGGAGCTACGGATACAATGACAAATACAGCCTCTGATTTGATTCAGCCACATTCTCTAACAAAATTTTTTTATCCATACGACTAATGGAGGGGTATCCAGTGTTACTAGTGGGGGAACCATACATGTCTTACCAGACATAAAATCGCAGAATTGTCTATATGTTCCATCTCTCTGCTGCAAATTACTGTCTGTAAGTCATGTTACAGTGGCGCTCAATTGTCGTGTTCTTATTTACCCCCATTTCTGTTTGTTACAGAATCTTCAGACGAGAGTGATTATTGGGCGTGGCACTGAGCGGGACGGACTGTACTATATTGATGATGTGACTCAGTCAAGCAGTACTATGATGGTCTCTGGTTCCTCTGCAAAACAACATTGGCTCTGGCATCGTCGTCTTGGGCATCCATCTGATAGTTATCTCAAACTTTTACTTTCACATTTATTTTTCGAGCCTAGAAAGTTTAATTGTGAATCTTGCTGTTTGGCGAAAACCCATCGTACTTCGTATGCATTGAATGATACTCGCGCTCGTTCCATTTTTTCTCTGCTTCACTCTGATGTTTGGGGACCCGCTCCGGGTTCTTCCTTCGGTAGCTATCGCTATTTCTTATTATTTATTGATGATTGCACCAGGATGACTTGGGTATATTTTCTTCACAATAAGTCAGAGGTTTATCAAAAATTTATTGAGTTTATGCAATGATTCAAAAACAATTCAAGATGGATATTCGCATACTTCGATCAGACAATGGTGGAGAATTTGTAAACACCTCAATGATCCAATTTTTTCAGACGAATGGTCTGGTGCATGAGACCACATGTCCCATACCTCTGAACAAGATGGTACGGCTGAGCGAAAAAATTGGTTACTATTAGAAATCACTCGGGCTATAATGATTGATTCAAAAACTCCTCATTCCTTATGGCCTAAAGCAGTTGCTACAACCATCTATCTTACCAATCGTTTACCCACCAAAAGTCTAGACCTCCGTACCCCGCTTCAGGATCTGACATATCTTACTGAGGTACCTTCTATATTAATTCTGCCCCCAAAAGTCTTTGGTTGTTCAGTTTTTGTTCATATACCCAAATCTGAGAGTACCAAACTTGATCCATGTGCGGTCAAGTGTGTCTTTATTGGGCATGACATTCATAAACGTGGATATTGTTGCTATCATCCTCCAACACGACGTATGTATACCACAATGGATTGTCACTTACTTGAAATGGAGTATTTTTATCATAACCTTTCCAGTGATCTGGGGGAGATCTCTACTCATGATGCCTCACTGAATTGGTTATTACATAGTTCTGATACACATGGGCCCACGTATTAGACGACGGATTTAACTCCATCTCAGGATCCATCTCAGGTACCTAAGGATGATGCATCTCAAGTTGACAATATAGTACAGTCTCCTATCCCGAGTCCCAGTTTGT
>JAOWBN010191810.1:0-15651 GCA_028565015.1 Pinguicula moranensis | reverse complement strand
CACACAAAATGGAGTTATCAGGCGCGTGGCGTGATAACTCCACTTGACACCAAACGCTGTATAACTCGGGATAGGTGGGTGATAAGTCGAGTTATCCTGTCCAAAACCTGATACCAAACGGTGCAAAATGATATCTGTCCTGGAGGGTTCTGTAGATGTTGATTGTTGCTCCACGAAAAGTTAGGATGGTCATTCTTTCGCGGATTGAAGTTTGGATATCTTGGCTGATTTGATATGTAGTTAAGATGCTCCATGGGGATATTATCCATTGATGATAGCTCTTGACATTGATCCCTATGGTGTAGTCCTATACACATTGCACAAGACGATGGTTGAACTGCCATCACTGGTCTTGGAGATCCATTTTGGCTAAATAAGGTTTCAAGTTTAGAGCTCATGGCATGCATTACAACCATCAATTTATCCGCCTTGTCTACTTCATATATTCCTCCCATTCTTTTGTTGCTTTCTCTTTTGGTGGGCCATCTGTTACAACTCTTTGCCATGGTTTCTAAGAGCGTGGAAGCTTCATTGTATAATTTTTTCATGAATGATTCATTGGCTGCCGCATCTATTTCTCCTCTGGTGGTGTTATCCAGCCTATTATTGGATGTGTGAATTTGCCTCCATCGTGGTAATCCATGATTTGGACAACTCCTCACTAAATACTTAAATCTCTCCCAAGATTCATAGCGTCTCGATATCTCTCTATTTGAACGATATAATTTCACGCTATAATCTTGTTATCATGGAGGGTACAAAAATAGAATAAGGAATTGCTTCCTTAAATCTTCACAAGTGTGTATTGAGTCCGGGGATAGTGCTTGCAACCATCTCTTTACTTTATCTCTAAGGGAGAATAGGAACAACCTTAATTTGATAGCGTCTGAAATCACTCCTGCATATTTGAAAGTGTCACATATCTTCACAAATGCACTAATATGTAAATTGGGATGTTCTGTGATTCCTTCCCCATAGGTGAAATGTTGCATCAGCAGCTGGATAGTGGTTGATTTCAACTCGAGTTGTTTGCTTGAATTGTTGGCCTCCTAATGGAGGAGACTTCTTCATCTGCACGAGGCAGGGCAAAGTATTCCATAGGCACATCATCCTCATCTTGTACCACAACCACATTCCTCTAGTCTCTATCCTTGTTTTTCGGGCGTTGCATTCTGTTACTTGCTTGTTGTCGTGCTCTCCTTCTGGTTCGGAAAGTTCTTTCAATCTCTGAATCAAACTCTTCACTAGAGGAGTCACTTCCTGATGGATTCATGCAATGCCTACGAATAGAGTTTCAAAAATTAGAACTATAAGAAATTAAAATTTAATCTAGCTAAAACTTGTTTGTCGTTAATCTTGTTTATACTGCCAATCCCTGGCAACGGCGCCAAAAAATTGATGCATATATACGTGATGCACTTTTGTGGTGCAAGCGTACACGTCGCATAAGTAATAAAGTGATGGAGTAGGATGTCGAATCTTAAGGATTGGGATAAACAATCACTAACATTAACAAGTTTTATACAATTTGAAAAAAATAAAACTTCATTGATGTTGGTACTACTTTATTCATTAACTACAAGTCAGACAATGAACATTGAAGAATAAAATGTAGTGGAACGGAGATAGATATGATACAAAGGGTTGAGATATCCATGGGGATTGCAACTTTACCACTTAAGTCCATAGGGTAGATTTATAACGTGATTAGTCATGCATTAATTGTCGTATTGTGCCTATTGGATTCACCTATCTTAGACCCTTATCTCTCTCGGGCTGTAAGCGTCCTTCACTGTTTTATAGATTAGCATCTATCGATGTCATATACAGATAAACCAGAGACATTACTCTCAAGTGATTCTAACATGATAGCACCGATCATATAGGCATTTTCATTCTATAGCAACCGATGTGGACCTTGCTATGCGTAGCATAACTTGTTTCTCTTGACCTCCCATTATACTTAGTGCATCTACTCACGTTTGAATAGACAAATAGATGAGGATGAAGAACTACAAGGTCAAATACTATAAAGACAACTAAACGTAGTAAACATTCCATAACTCCCCGAATCCTTAAGGGCTACATTGCTTCCCTGGATTTAAAGGTTTAGCTCATGCTTAAGACACAAGCCAATCTACAAATACACAACAATGAGTTTATAACAAGACAAGAAGAGAATCGAATCAGAGCTGCAGGATGGTGACTCAAAACCTCTTTTCTTCTACTCTCCTATTCTCATGCTTCTTTCATTTCTTAGTGTTGGTCCTAGCTTTTATACAATGCAATGGTACATTCGTCTGCCTACTAAATGTGGCATTACATATCACCTTGCATACTCATGGAATCAATAATTAGTGTCACATCTCGGATAATTGGGGCAAAACCTCTACTTTTGGAGTTGTTTCTTTTACTTTTCTCTCAAAAAGTAATAAATGGCTTGTGTCCGCAACAAGAAAAGAAAATATATATAAAAGGCTTGTCCCATCATCCTTATTGAGCCAAATCAAACTCAAATAGTCTGCATTTAATAGATATAAATTCGGCTCATTACCAATTGTTCTCTCTCCAAAAGTCACTGACCTTCGCCTTTTTTGCGTAATCTGTGAGATTCGTTGCGCTAGCAGGTAGTGCTTAGCAATTTATTGAACCAAAAGGAGGAATTTCCCCAGAGTAGAATGAAAAATAGTATGTGAAATATATTCATAACTCCATAGCAATTTTAGCTGCTGGATATTAAACTTGAAATCATCTACTTGTCTCTTTGTCATACCTTTCATCTCCTAATCCCAGGATCATTCGTGTTCTAATTGGCCTAGCTGTGGAAGCACTTCACAAACAATAATTGCATTACTCTCATGACAATATAAACCCGAATTACAAAGAATATTTTCATCAATATCTTGTTCCTATGGTGAAGTTGAAAGCATAATTTGAAACAAATAGAGCAGGAGAAACCCAAGAATAATTATCCCCCAAAAATGAAATCAGTATCTTTGAATTTGTTGGGAGAAGCTGCCGGGCTTTCTGGCCGAGGGGTGGAGGGGAAAAATCGATTACCGAGAACTTTGTGCAATTTTTAATAATAGGGATAGTTTGGTTAATTCATGCTTTCCTCACTTCTATAGGAGGTAAGCGAACGTATGATTATAGAGAAGTACGTCATGTGATATACAATTGTATGAAGATCTTTATGCGTCCTTTCCCTGAGAATAAAAAGATATTGTACTAGTTCATCCACATGTATTACTATGATTTTTTTTATATCTTGAAAACAATTGTATCTATAGACAAAATTTGTACGATCCTATGCAAAGTCGTGGGGCTATGCCTAATTAATTTATTAGTGTGCATAATTGAATACTTAGGTCTGGCAAATGTAGTGTGATGGTCCCCCAAAGTCCATCCTCCTATATGATCCCCTAAACTATAGTTATCGCGATAAGTTGTTTTTCAAAGTGTCCTAATCTTGAAATGAACCTCTATAAGAATAGCCTATAGCCCTCTAGATCAGGATATATCAAACTTTCCAACTATAGTATAGTAGTGGACAACTTGCGAGATGAAAAGTTTGCTCAATTCTATTCCCGAAACCGGTCAAACAGCGTCGAAGGAACAAATTGTTAAAAAAATAACGGCTTCAAGCTGGTTCGCCATCCAGTAAGCCACTTGCAAATTAGGATTCACTATGGAGGTGATAACATTATGGTAAACATGGAGTAATTAATCATTTGTTTAGTTAATATTATACACTCTATTAGTTTAATATAGACAACCTTATTTCATGTTTCGGTGGAAGAATAGGAGTAGCATTTGTAGTTAATTTCATTAATTATCCCTTTCATTTTATAGATTGTCTTATGGTTAAGGGCAAAACTGTAAGAACATTCACAATTCAACTTCATATAACTTTGATCGGAAGGGAGTAAGACTAGTATAAAACTGACTTGACACTTACAATAGAAACACAGATCAAAATCCTTTATTTTTTTTCATCCTTCTCAGAACTGATACATGCAAACTAACACAATCGTCATTATTAAGCCCAATTACATGCTAATTGATTGTAATTTTATATTTCGTAATAAAGAGGTTATATTTTTAGGTGTAATCAATATGAGGATCGTTATCTTAGGGTTATAATTCTAACTCTTCCAAATTATATGTTGTGAGATTTCACAAATTCTTTGGAGGTTAAATAATTATCTTAGGGGTGCCCAAATATTTTTGGCACAGCTTGAATATCTAACTCACGAATTAGTGCTCAACATTGTTATCCTAATAGATGGAAGTCCTGTTTTATACCTCTAAAAAACTAGATTATACTTATTATTATTATTTTTTAGATTATTTCAATATCAATGTTTAAAACTCAATATTTACCTCTCATTCTCATTTATTTCAAACATAATTACTTCTTTTTTTTTAAATATGTATGAGACGAAAAAAAAATCTCCTTCTATTCCTAGTGTCAATTTCTAATGTCAATTATGTAAATGAATAAAATTTGTAAAAAAAAATATATTATTCTGTATCCTTTTTCTATTTTTAATAGTTTTTACAAATATTCTAAAATTTGTAAAAATGAGAAGGATAATCATAAAAGATAAAAAAAAAAATATAATAAAGGTACACAACAAGTCAGGAGTAGGCTTCAATTTCTTGAAAATATTGTTAGGTGTTCTTTTGATAGACATGTTTTGCCTTTTATGGCAACGTATCTCTTATAAGCATATTTAAAGATGTAGCGACAACGCGATTAATTAATCAAAGTGTCAAATTGTTAAAAGAAAATTACTGATAAATCAAAATAATACTTATTATAACATGATAGTAATTAGCACTGTTCTTGAAGTGATTATAAAAATATTTGTAAAACGAGATCTGACTCAGGACCACATTAATTTTGAGGTTAAAAACTTACAGCATATTTTATACATATAATTTTTTTTTATCTTATTTTATTTCTCCTTCTCATTTTGTATTTTTCAAAATATTTAAAAAAATTATGAAAAATAGAAAAAGTTATAAAAATAATATTTGCATTCAAAAAATTAAAGATAATTAAATAGTATGTACAATTAAATTTTTTAACATAACTTTTATTTATTCACAAAATTATCATTAGAAATAGAGTGAGAAAAAAATAGTGTCCTACCAACTTCATAAAAAAAATATTGACTAAAAAAAGAAAGAATAAGAATTAGAAATGGAGTCCTATTCTAAAAAAAAACTAATTTTTAAAAGATATAAATCAGCTCTCAATATCAAGATAATATATTTTATATTGTTCAATCCTTCTAAACTTGTTATAGTTTCTTTTTGTATTCATTCTAATCCAATTTGAAAACTTCCTCCTATACCGCAACGCACCATTTGTAAACTAATAAATGGATTCTTCCGTACAAGATCATTTAAGTTTCCCCCCTCCAGTCCAAATATGAACATTTTTCATAATTTCCAATAAGATGCATCCCTTCCAGAGAGGGCAAATTCATTAATTAATAAGAAGGATTAGCTGAACCTAACGTGTCTGACTTGATTATGTTATGTCGTGCTTGAAACGAAGCTACAGTAACACGAATTAAATGTACGACAAAATTTCTTTGGCTATAGCAATAGCATCCTAGTATGTCTCCGTCTCCCGGGTGAGCGGAGGTGAAATGATATAGCACACTAAAAATAGTAAATTAATAGTGTACTGCACGAAATTCAATACATGAGTATTTTTGTTCATTTAGCCTATTAGTGTGTTAGTGCGCTGTAATTTTAGTGCGCTGTATCATTTCTCTGAGCGGAGGAAGGGGGACCGCACGCCACGCCACGCCACGCCCATCAAAAAACTATTGTATGTATGTAACCCTCACAGTCATTCTCTCTTTCCTTCGCCCCGATCCCAATATTCAAAATCATAGATTCGTCTCAATCTCTGGTCATGATTCGCAATTTGGCTTCATACAAACAAATAAGTGCCCAATGCCTGGCTGAGAGATTTGTAATCGGGGAGCTGAACTCTTTTTTTTTAATAAAAATAAAATTAAAATACATTAAAATCTTATCCCCGAGTCAAGGTACTAAATTCGACAGACATAAATCCTCAAAAATAAAAAATAAAACCCAATAATAATAGAATCTAGCTTTTACAATTAATTTAGCTTTCAAATTTCCTTAAGGTTCAAAAATGAGATAAAAGTTTACTCACTTACCTGATAAAAATCACCGTAAAGAAGTGTCATGAGGAATCATGCTCTCTCAAGTCTCATAATCAAGTAATACTCTTGAGGAGAATAGAACTTGTGATTTATGTAGGATTCTATTGTAATTAAGATTTATGTAGCCATTGTATCTATAAATAAATGTACACCTAGAGGTAGAGTCGACCAATTCACTGGTTCACGATTCAGGTTCACGATGAATCTAAATCAAAACGGACAGGGCCGGTTAACCACAAGTTCGTCTGTTTTGGTTCTGCCGATTCCGACACGGTTCATTATACACTTCATGAACTGTCGTCTCGCAACTAATTTTAAGTTAAGAATTTGTCTTTTAAATTTCAAAAATCATATTAATTTTATTTGGTATATATAAAATTGTATACAAACTATAATATATAATTTATATATAAGTTTAGAAATGATGAACTATAACTATAATTTATAAACGGAGTCTTATTTCAAATACGTTGTGGTCATGCCGGAAATCCAATCGAAGAGCATTCCGGCATCAGAGTTTACAACTAGATTGTTACGGTTCAACTATGAAATCGACAACGATCTCTTTAACTTTGAACGAGTACACCAGAAAATTTGAGTTTGTTCCATTGATGGTTTGCAGCCATACGGCGACGATGTATGTCAGCCACTGGAGCACCATTGATGATGTTATTTTATATGGGGGTTTTTACACCAGTCATTATATACGAATTTCAGGGATTTTTTTTTAAAGAAATTGTATTGATCTAAGGTGCCCCTGTTCAAGAAAGTTCTTATTGTCTCGTTTATTGTTATGTTCAAGTGAATTTCGGTACTGATTAAACTAATGCCCTACCTTTCATTTCCGTTTTCAATGATTTTTTTACTTCTGTCAGATTTTATCAAACAATCCAATCGACAGTCACTTGGGATCTAATTATATTGAAGTTTTGAGGGCGTGTTCATGATTCAATGATCTACAATCTAAATTGTTGGATCAGTTATAGCAGCTCAGTCGCTACCGATCTTTGCCATAAATAGTAGCTTGCAAAATTTGTCGATCTTGTATGGTCTATAATCTTGATCGAAGTGTTCTGATAAGGCATGACGCTCGTTCAAAGTGTTCCTCTCAAGACATCCACGAGTTGAAGTGGTTCGATTTTGCTAACTCGATTTGTTATTACTTAAGCAAAGTGGTGCAGTTTTGTTGACCCGATTGGTTATGGCTAAAGTAAATTTAGTCTTGATCAAAGTGTTTTGATTAAACACGAATCTCGTCCAAAGTGTTCTATTCGAGACGCCCAGGAGTTGGAGTGGTTCAGTTTTATTGGCCCGACTGAAGCAAATTTGATTAAAGTGTATTGATCAAATTATACTATTCTTGTTCACTAATGTTGTTCTGTTCAAGCGGATTTTGATACTTGATATTTCTCATTTTTTTTTTATCTTTGAGACAAGCTGATGGTTTAGTCTCCTCCCACCAGCTTGAGAAAAGTTGATAAAGATCACCCTGGAGAAGTGTTTGAGGACTCCTACTATCTCAAATCTACCAATCAAGTAATAATCTTGAGGAGATAGGAGTTGTAATTTATGTAAGCTTCTATTCTCATTAAAATTTATGTAACCCTTCTATCTTTAAATAAGGGTACAATTAGAGGTAATGTTAACTTGAGATCCACCAATCTTTTAGTTCCTCAATCAGTCTTATTTTACTATGGGTCTCTTCCCTGTGGATTGTGATTGTACGAAATATTTGTGTAACTAGAACTTATTAATCTTCTTTCACTACCAACCTTTAATTATATATAAGAACTATGAGCTGATAACGACATGGAATATTTGGGGAAGCAGAAACAAAATTTCAGAATGTGAAAGCCAACCCGGGGTAAGGTTTTGCGCAATATCCAGACAACAGCTTGGGAATAGCTGAACGCAAAAACAAAAAGAGCACAGTTTTTGTACTCCTTTTGTGCTTGGTGCACAAATCCGATTCTGTGTCTACCTAACTTAGGTGTGAATAATTTTTACATGTGACATTGACACATGTAAAACCAATGTAATAATTTTTATTTTAATATAAATATGGCTTAACAGAAATAGAAATAGATAGAGCGTATAAAGAACCTAGAAGATAAACGATAGGATCTTTTGAAAAAAAGACCTAACAAATAAATACCTATTTAAAATGTGGCAAGTCTTTTATAGGCAATCAAGAATGAGAAAAAAACAAATTTAGGGGCTGGTTCTTAACTTTTTTTGGATGAGGTGGATGTGGGTAGACATGGGCATTTTAAATAGGAAACTAGTCAATCGTCGATTTTTTGACGAGCTAAAACTGAAGGTTTTGCGAAAAAATATCAAAAAATCAAATCTGGAGGTTTCAACTAGCCAAAATCCTTTGTTGCAAAAAATATTCTGTTTTGGCCGATCAAACCTTTTCCGGCGAGAATCCATCAAAAACTTAAAAACATAAAAAATAAAATAAAAAATAAAAAAACTCGGGCGGAAAAAAATCTGCCGGGTTCCTGCCCAAATCACAATTCAATTATTATTATTATATTTTTTAGGTTTGAAAAGTTATAAAATTTATAAACTTAAAACTTAAAAATAGATATAATTTAAACGTATACAAACTTATACAACTTATCAAATTATATAACTTGTAATACTAAAAAACTTACATAACTAATAAACTTTTTAACTTATAATTATAAAACTTAAGAACTTTTATAACTTATAAACTATATAATTTATCAACCTTAAATATTTTATATAAACTTGAATAAAACTTATAAATTTTAACTTAAATAAACATGAAGTTTGCATAAGTTTATACTTTATTGGTTATACAAATTTATATAAACTTAATAAGTTTTATAAATTATAGAATTTTAAAAGTCATTCAAGTTTTTAGGTTTTATAATTCAAAAAAGTTTGAAAATTATTTAAGTTTATAATTTTTTTAACTTGTATAACTCATAAAATTTAAATTATATAAATATAAAGTTTATATAAGTTTACATAATACAAGTTTATGTAAAGTTTATATAATTTGTATTATAAGTTATATAATAAGTTTATAAATTAAACAAGTTAATAAATTTATAAATTTCACTAGTTAATAAGTTATAAATAATACAAGTTCTATAAGTTTTTAACTTTTATAACTTTTCTAAGTTTATAAATCATAGGTTTTAGCTTTAGGGTTTAGGAGTTATGACTTGTAAATTTATAAATTATACAAGTTAAGTTAATGAGTTATACATAATACAAGTTATGTAATTTTATAAGTTATATAAACTTTTAAGTTTCATAACTTTTCAAACCCCGAAAGTCATAATCCTAAAAAACCTAAAATCTAAAAATCCAAAACCTTAAAAATCTAAAATCCTAAATCCTAAAAACTCTGAATCATAAAACCCTAAACTTTAAAAAATCTAAACCCTAAAATCTAAATCCTAAAAACTCTAAACCCTAAAAAAACTGCTAACGCACGACTCTCATGGGACATCTACCGGATTTTATAAATAAAATTAAAATAAAAAAATGGGATTTTTTACGGGTCCAGCAGATGTCCGCCGAAAATCTCATTTGGGGGTGGATTCCTAGAAAATGTATATTTTTATATTAATATATCTCTTAAAGTTTATTTATTTATGGAACTTAAAATATATTTTATTTTTTTTATAGATTTATATTACAAATATAAGAAAATAATTTTTTCTTAAGAAAATGAAAGAAGCTAATTTTTTCTTTAAAAAATTAAAAAAAATTTGGTTACGCCAAAGGTTTCAACCGTATTTAATCCATGTTGGAACTTTCATGAAACCGTCAAAAACTGGCTTGAACCAAAATAGTTAATAAATCTGGAGGTTTTCAGCAGTCAAACCACCAACCGGAGAAAATCGGAACAGACAAAACTGGATATTTGAGATTTTGTTAAGGTTTTCATTTTTAAAAACTGGCAATTGACAAAAAATTAGCAGTTCGGTAACCGGCAACTGAACTGCCCATATTTAGATGTGAGAGAATTGTAGTTCTACAGAGGTTTAAGGAATTAAAGCGAGGGTGGATCCATGAATGTGAAGTACCTTTGGCTCTTAGGACAGGGGCAAAGAGAGCATGGGTTAGGGGGGGCGGGGGCTTAAAATTTTATTCTTTTGCAAATGAGTTTTATTTGGATTATATTTTTAAAAAAATTTCCCCCTCAAAAAGTAAATTATATTTCCGTCTCCTTTATAAAAAGTAGCGTGTGCTAGAAAAAAGTTGGTATAAGCCCATATAGAGACAGACCCGTTGCCCAGTGAGGAGAATCGTCTAAAAGAGAAAAAATCGTTAAGTACCTTGGCCACCCCGAGCATTGGCCGAACCTCGAAGGTTCTGCCCCTGCGGTTATTGACAAGTTGACGTGAGGAGAACGACCTCGCACAAGCAATGAGTTCCCTTCGAGGTGGGCACATATATCCCTCAGACAAGAACATAACAAACACCGTTTCCTCAAGCCGACAAAGGAGATAACAAATAACGGCCGCCATTGCCCACAAGTGGACTATATGGTTAACTGTCATATCCTTAGAAAAATATTAATATGCCTTGTATAAACTCTATTAATAGCCAACTTGGGTAATTAGAAACATAAACAATTCATGATGAACATAGTCGAGCATATGCTGCATTTTTTTCTATGTATTTGTTCTTTCCGAAAACTGTATGGTGTGAATTAAGGAATTAGCGAAGTGCACACTCGCACCCTTTACATATACTTCTTATTTTCATCAAAAAGTCACTCCCCTCGATAAATTATCCAGTGGAGGTTGCCAAACGATCAAAACAAGACTACCCTGATCCATATCGGTGGTGGTTCATCAGGCCCATGCCAACCTTGTTAGCCAGACCCAATATGTTTTGGGACCGTGTCTAGCCGTACCGTATTTCGGCTGTCTGGCATGCCATTTATATATAAAAAAAAATTATTTTAATAACTATTTTTTAATATTAAATAAATAAATACAATCGTGTCAGGCTGTTCATCGTGCTTAAATATGAGGTCTGAAATGATCCACCTACCTTATTGGAATGGCCTAACCCGTTGACAAACCGTCTAGCTGACCCGCTACGATAAAATATTTTTTTAGGGGGAGCTTGGCCTCCAAGGGCACGGGCAGGTGCAATGCGGGCCAAAGCCCCCCTCATTCCGCCCTACCTCCATTGTTGATATGCCCGTAATCAAAAGTATTCTGAAAAACTATTTTAGGTATGTTTGACACATTAAAACTAGGATTGTAGAAGTAGAATTTGATTTCTAAAAGTAAAAAAGATACAACTTTTATTTATTTATTTGGTTATTGGACAAACCTTTTATTTATTTTAAAACAAAAGTTAGTTATTTTAAAAAAAGTTGGCTAAAATAACAGACAACTTATTAATGTCTATTCCCTGGAGAGGAATTCATGAATTAAATTTGTTTGAAATAAGAATGAAAATTAAAGTGAAAAGTTGTCTAGTTTTTCTCCGGACACGGTAGATATCGAACCATTTCAATTTTCATCCCACAAAAGCATACAAATCCACATTATTGCACGAACACAAGTCGCACTTTCCTTAATTTCCGCTTGCATTATAATTCATTAATGGGTTAGTCCAGAATTTAATAATTTCGTGAGACAGACATATTGCAACTGTATCAAATCCAATGGCATGAAGGCACCCATTCATTTCTAACAAGAAAAACGAAACGACGGATAAAACAAATGGAATCAAATAAATAATTGAAGAAGTGTAATTGACTATGTAATCCTAACGTTAGCATGACTGCAACAACATTTTCTTACCACTCCAATCGGGGAAGACGACAGCCATTTCGCTTGGAGGGGCGGGATGTAAAGTTAATATAAAAATTAATTTAAAAATTCATATTTAATAAGTAAAATAACATTAATTCGCCACTAACTATTAACATATTTGAAGTACAACTATTATCCAACAAACAAAAACATGACAAACAATCTAGGAAATTCTTACAATTAATACAATCAATAGTTTCGAGCAAACTCAAGCAAATAAAATATTGAACTTCCCATTCACTATTTTCTTACAAGAATTAATAGTTTCCCATTCAAAACCAACATTAAATCAACATTGGATTCTGAGATTAGGGTTAAGAGAAGGCATCAAAATATTGTTCAGTTCAACTTTTTTAATTATTAGAGAGAAAAAAAATATAGTTTTTCACAAAAAATTACCAAGGATTATTGATTATTCTGACTTTCTGAGGTTGCTTGGCGAGCGCAAGGAAGGAAACATCACATCGACATATTCTTTTAATAAAAGAAGTAGAGCTATTTTTCTTTATCTTATAAAGAATATAATTTATAAAAAAAAATTATATTTTTTTTAAAAATAAAAGTTTTTTTGTCGCGCCAGACCCCAATAATAGATGAAAGCTCCTTTTATTTTAACAGTCGCCAATGAGACTCGAACGTTGATCTATCAGCCAAGGGCAAGGCAGCCCAAAGCGTTTAGTTTTCCCATTGCGGGCGGGTACCCCTTTGACATTGTACAAAGTCAATCCAATCCCAATTCCAAATAGGGATAGAAAAAAAAAAAAAAAAAAAACTCTCTTCTTTTCTCTTTCTAAAGAAGTGGCGTCGGGTGACTTTCGGAGATTTCTACCCCTTTCTATATATAGATTACTTCTCATTTCCCACTATTTCATTGCTTTTCCTCGTCTCGAACTGTCGACACAGCTCGGAAAAGCGACTTAGAGATGTCGGAATTCGCAGCTTACATGGAAGATTGGAGTTTACAGGCCATAGTCCGTGGATCAAGCGGAGATTTCTCAAAGATCCTGGATGCACATATGGCGGGGGATCAGGATCCGGGTTTCGACTTCGCCGCCGAGGATGATCGGGAATTTCTCGCCTCATTCCCGGAGATTTTCGAGGTGTCAACCGGATCCGGCGACGAGCTGGAAGATCTTTACAAGCAGTTTTACCCCGTTTCGTATTCTCTCCCGGCGCGTGCGGTTCTGGATTTTCAAGAACAGCAACCACAGATAGTGATCGAAGAAGATCAGAAACTGGCACCTAATGAATCCGATCAATCGTCCGGGAGTAGTGGCTCGGCGGCTACCGTTCCGGCGTCGACGTACACGCCCAAATATAAGAGAAGGTCAGTTATAAAAATCGACGTTTTTTTTTCTTTTAAGGCTGCTCGATCAATAAAATCAGCTTGCTAGAAATTGTCAAATTGGGATTATGCAGATTGCAGTGTTGATTAAATAGTTGATGTGCAGGAAGAATCAGCATAAAAGAGTGGTGATTCAGGTTACTGCTGAGGGCCTTTCTGGCGATAAGTGGGCATGGCGGAAATACGGACAGAAACCGATTAAAGGATCCCCTTATCCAAGGTACGGCTTTTCCGAAGTAGTTTTCGACTTAAAATAAGGAAAAGTTTGAGTTAGTTTCCGCAAAGTTATTTCTAAGTAGATTTTAGTTGCTTCTCTACATTTCAGAACGACAACCTATTCAAAACCTACGAATAAAAAGAATCTTTCTGACATTTCTTTTCAAATCTATGTGAACAGAAGCTATTATAGATGCAGCAGCTCCAAGGGTTGCTTGGCAAGAAAGCAAGTGGAGCAAAGCTGCAACGATCCGGGAAAGTTTATCGTCACGTACTCCGCGGAGCACAGCCATAGCCAGCCAACCCGGCGGAATTCATTAGCCGGCACAGTCCGGCAGAAGTTCCCGTCGGCAAGGAACCCAAACGGTTACAAAACTTTAATAAAAGACAACTCCGAGGAATCCAATGATTTCCCGAAGATCCCGACCGAAGCTGTCTTGGCTCAGACCAGAATGATCAAAGAAGAGACCTTTAATAGACCAGAGAATGAAGCACGTGGTGTGAAGGAGGAAAGCCACGGCGAAGATCATGATTTTATTCTGTCTGACTTCGTGCTCAACGACGATTTCTTTTCCGGATTGGAGGAATTCGATGATTTTAACATGAAACTCCCCGGCAGCCGGGATTCGGTGAATAAGTTTCCGATTAGATCTCGTAGCCGATAGGAAAAAGGAATTGGTCCTGGTTCTTTCTTGTAATGAAGCTTACAGTTTTGGGGAAGGGGATTATTTTATATCTAGTTGAAGTAGTTGGCGTTGGGTAGATACAGCCATCCATATATTCCGGAATTAAGATCATCTTGCTGGTGCAGAATCTTAGATTCAGTAAACAAATTTGGGGTTTCAAATGTAATGGTCTGTATGTGTATTCTTGTTGTTTGATTTGTTTAGGTAAATCTGGTTCGTGAGTGAAATATCATAATATTAAGAAACTTATTGGATGCCCATACAAGATCATATCTAGAGTGTTAGCTCATAGACTTAGTAAGGTATTGGAAGAAGTTATCTTACCATGCCAAATGGCATTCATTGGTAAAAGGCTGATGGTAGATGTCATACTTATAGCCAATGAACTGATTGAAGAGATGAAGGGAGAAAAAATGACAACTCTGATTCTGAAAATTGATTTTGAAAAAGTTTATGACATAGTGAATTAGGCATACTTGGAGGACATAATAGAGATGATGGGATCACCAAGCTGCTGAGGTGATGGGTAAGAGAATGTCTTCAAACAGCTTCAACTTCAATACTAATTAATTGTTGCGGAAGGATTAGAAGCTATGTTAAAAAATAGAGTCTTTACAACTATATAAACCAGTAGTAATGGGATAGGACAAGGTGAAAGTGTCACATTTGCAGTTTGCAGATGACACTATTCTTTTTGGTGAAACCAGCTGGAAGAATATCAGAATAAAAGCAGTGTTGCACAATTTTTAAATGATATTAGGCATGAGGATCAACTTTGATAAAAGTCATTTGATTGGTATCAATTTGTAGGAGAGTACAGTGGAAGCTATGGCCACATATTTGAATTGTAAGAAGAGGGAGATTCCCTTTACTTATTTAGGCCTTCCAGTGGGAGCAAATCCAAGGAAAGATGCAATGTGAAAATCGATTATAAACAGATTCGACAAAGTAATGTGATCTTGAGAAAATAGTCAACTCTCGGTTGGAGGCAAGATTGCCCTCATTTAGCCCCTAAAACCATAACCCGTAGACTAGAAAGCAGCCAAAGATCCTCATTTTTTGTGGCGACACCAGACAAGAAGAAAGTTGGATTTCATGGGTTGAAGTATGCTTACCAATACAAGAGGGGGGTGGGGTAGGAATTCGAAGGGTAGAACGATTCAATAAGGCAATGTTAGGAAGGTAGGGTAGGAGAATATTGAATGAAAAAAGTGAAATGTGAAAAGATGTGATTAGATTGAAATATGAAGAGGAAGGGAGGATAAGGGCATGGGGGCATGGGGAGCTACTAGGCCCTGTTTTGCGCAGACCTTCTTCTACTTCTACTTTTTCTTCTACTTCTTCTACTTCTACTTCTTCTTCTACTTCTT
>JAOWBN010191789.1:0-15654 GCA_028565015.1 Pinguicula moranensis | reverse complement strand
ATCAATGGCCGCATTTACATCATCCACAATTTCAATAGTGCAAGCGAGAGAACTATATTCATGGTGCAATGAAGGTGACTCCGGAATACTTAGCAAGGAGCTCACCCGACGTCCCCCAAATACTTTGACACCTGAAACACATGTAGACCATCATATAAGAATAGTAAATATAAAATTCATTCGAACAGCTAATGAATAATTTCATCCACCTGTGAAATGGAAAAAGACTCTTAATCAATATTAAATATGAAGTATCAAGAGTTGTAAATCCTAAACAACAGTGCTGGAGTGGATAGTCGAAACATTTAAGATAAGGTATAAGGCCAAATTCCCTTGTTCGAGAAACCAATTTATGCCATGTACTCAGGCTACCAGCAATACAGAATACAGCCCTACGTAAAAATCAAGGATGAGAACATAATAAGCTGCCACTATGACTGCAACTTCATTTTATTTCGTAGATTATAAAATGGTGCAGATGTCCAATGGATATCATTTCACATTATCAACCAAAATATAATCATGTAACTTGATCAAATCGTGAGCAAATGTGGGGGAATTATTTAAGAAAGGACGGGGAGAGGTTCCGGAAAAATCTAACCTTTAATCTGAAGTTCCATAATAAAATCATTTAGGCTACCATCTTGCATCAAGTCCTTGTGAACAAGGAGAGTTTCCTTGAGAATGGAACAGTTTGTTCAGTATATCATACTTGTAAATTGAAAAGTATATCAAAGTGAGAACAATGATAATGAAAACAACAGTAATAAGAATAATGATTACAATAGAATAACACAAACTATGATAAATCTATTGATAGAGATTAACCTACCATAGCATTGCACGCAGCAGGATAATCTGTTTTTGCATCTACAACTATCTGCTTCGCCATATCCCTATTAGCAGATTTATCTACATAAATGTGACAGATACCATCTGGCGACAAAACAAATGCTTTTTTTTAATCTCCGTGTATCAAGCATAATCAGTTGATAAAGATTGAAACAGTAATTAGTGAGGAAACAATCTAAATTTAAATAACAGATTACCAGCATGGCCCAGGACAGGAATCTTTGTTGAAGACTTAATTTGAGTAACGAGTTTGTTGCTGCCTCTCGGAATAACAAGATCAATCACGTCA
This sequence comes from Pinguicula moranensis, assembly GCA_028565015.1. Classification (NCBI taxonomy): domain Eukaryota; kingdom Viridiplantae; phylum Streptophyta; class Magnoliopsida; order Lamiales; family Lentibulariaceae; genus Pinguicula; species Pinguicula moranensis. The sequence goes on along the minus strand of JAOWBN010191789.1, from coordinate 14,513 downwards.
TCCAACTTCGCCACAAAATAAACAAACATCAATTCGTACTCAAATCAAATTGGGTTTTCAATTATCAAACCAGAAAATTACCGAATTTTTTTATCAAACCAGACATGATAAAATTTTCTTTGGGTCACCTTGAGCAATTCAGGGATCTTTTCTCTGGAAGTCACTAATCCAATGAGCCGTTTTCCAACACTTTCTGGAATGGCGGAAGTAATCACCTAGTAAACAAAAAAAAAAAGAGAAAACAGGGCAGAAAAAGTAGGATAAATTTCATGGGCTTACCTTATGCAGGATTGCCAAGGCAGAGGACTGAAACCTAAGGATCAATTCATGTGTTACCTTATGCAGGATTGCATTTGACCGTCTAGCTTCCTTTCCCCCTTTTAACAGGAGTCCGTTACCACTCCGTAGCGCCAATGAAGCTATCTGTCAGTAAGCAATAAAACACCAAACACACAACAATGATGATCCAAAAAGGATTTGCCAAAACTGCATCATGAGTGCAACAGCAGCATATTAGTTTTTCAACCTTCTTATATAGTCTTAAGAAAAGAACTATAAGACATAAAATTGGGCATATATCTAGCCAAATTTCTGCATCATAATGTCTTCACAAATAACGGAGTTTGAACCCTAATTTTATTTCTTTCTCTAAAAAAAATCAATAACAGCAGAGGCATGTACCTCTCTTCTTAAAATCATGGAATGCTGAAGTTAAGGTTACAAATTAAAGCTTAACTTGTAAGTACTTTGAGAAAAGGAAAATAATGGATGTTTAGACTTTTAAGCATGAGCAAACAAGCACTTGGAAACGAAGGGAAGGGATAGAGGTCTTACCACATCAATATGGGTTGAAAAGAAAGAGCATATCAATAGATAAAGAAAATAAAAGAACAAGAGAAAAAGCCATTTGCTTAATTTTCAATGTTATAAACTCGATCAGAGTACTGAAAATTCTGCACATATTCACGGAGAAATGCATCATACTTATTTCCATTATTTACCTGAACGAGTGCATCTGGTCGAGACTCAAAAATGATCAGAAGAACACCCAAGGGAGATGACGTCTTCTCCAGTACGAATCCTTCTGAAAGCTGCAGTAGTAATTTTCAGAAGATCATAATGACCAGATACCATTTGAAGACATGCCATGAAGAATTGCATCTTCCGACATAATTGTAGCAAGTGAAAAAATAACAACTACGTGCAAAAGCTGCCGGTTTACACATGCATCACAAACTATAATTCAAAATAATAGTTAATTATTTAAAATGTTTTCTTAAGTATCAATTTAAGAAAAACTAGTGTCAAAATAGCTGAAATCGAAAGGACAATTTTCTTAAAACAGCATTTTCTTTTTCACTCTTCCACTATAATTCTTACTTCGGGCAATCTTCAATCTACAGGACAAGCATCATTTGTCACAGACTTCCATTTCTAATTCCTTACCTCTGTTCTCTTCAAAACTTGGCCAACAGGCTCATCCATGTCTGCAAGCACATGAATAGCATTTGCTAGACTTGAAACCTGCAGAAAGAAGAAACAGAGGAGCGTATAATTCAAATTTAACTATGGCAATGCTTCTCTAGCAAGAACTCTCTCTTGACACTTAACCTTTCCAGGCTTCAATGCCAGTCTAGAAACCAAAGATTTTTCATATCCAGCTTGCTGTGCATCAGCAACATCGGCTTCATTTTCTGCAATAATAAGCTTTTCATTTGCTTCCAGAGCATTGGCAACATCAAGCAAAATTTTACTTCTCTCTTGTGAAGACAAAGCCTGCAAAAAATAAAAGTATCATGCTCCTAGGTAAAATTATAAGAAAATTAGAATCAAATAGCAATTACCTGCAATCGCCTTGAACAGTCTCTAGCTGCTACTGCCATTTCACGTACATCAATTTCTCCAAAAGAGACCCACTGATTAGCATCTCGATGAAACAATGTACCGATGCGCTTTCCTTCCAGGACTTCTAAGATGTTATCAACAACAAAACCACTGCATCCACAGAAGAATTTGTGCAGTGGGTAGAGAATGAGGTAAAGTCCACGATAGATAAATAAGGTAAAGGAAATATAACTCTATCATGTAAAAGCAAATATGTAGGTTCTACAGATCAATTTGTAAACACCAATATTTTATTTAATATGGATTTCTGAAAAGGTAGAAACCGTGCAATAATATTACCAAGTATTCAGTTTCAAATTGAAGAATCTTAATCTTTACTTGAAAGTTTAAAACATGACAAAATTGATTCAACATGGTATATTCAAAATGTCGACTCGTGCAACTTTAGAAATTTAGAATCTTAAACTTTACTTGAAATTTAGCAACTTTCCAGGCAAGAGTTTCATAGATCCAGCTGCAATATAGAAATGTTTGATATAGCTAGAAAGGATTACATCCATGGACGGGATTCTGCCTGAAAAACTTTGAACTGTGACATTGCATATTCTTCAGATTTCAATATTTGGGAAGCTGTTGGTACATGTACATCGCATTAAATCTTCCAGTGATGAAGCCTTTCCCCATTCATATAGCTTTTTTAATAACATTGTACTTGTGCTAAGTAGTGTTAACTTGAGCTATGAAGTTGAACTGGGGCTTGGAGAGAAGATGTCTGAAAATTTAGCTGATCAACCAGCTTTTGTAATGCTGTCTTTATATATTCTACTTTAACTTCTCTAAAATTCTTTAAACTCAAAAGTTGCATTGCTCAATCTTTCAATCACATAAAATTTGGACGATTGTTTTTTTTAGATTATAAAGTATCCCTACATAAGGGGAAAATAAAATAAGATTTCTTTTGTTTGAAAGAAGCAATAGTTGCTGCATCGGTTTATTTGCTGCGTGTCAAAATTCTATGGAAGTTAGGTATCCATAACTTATTTGAAAGTTTCTGGAGGAAAGGAGAATTACCTGGTGATAACAACAGGGATGCCTGCATATGCAGCATAAACAGCAGATTTCACCTTGGCTGTCATTCCCCCTCTTCCCACCCTCGACTTGTCCCCAAAAGTTATAAGCCCTTCATGCTTTTCTTTACAATACGTATGAATTAGTTCAGACTGTGGATCTCTTGGTGGACCGGTATAAAGGCCATCTACATCGCTTAACAGAATAAGAAGGTCAGCTTTTAGTTCTAGTGCTAGTAGAGCTGCCAAGCTGTCGCTGTCCCAAAATATTCCAGAAGAGTCCTAGAAGTCACAAAAATGTTAGCATTTCAAATAAGCTTATAGTGCCGTTTAATAAAGATTTTATAGTAAAAGAGACTAATCAAACAAAAGCTAGCAGAGATTTGCAGTATTTTGAACAGAATAAAATTAGTAGTCGACTCTCCTCTTCACCCCTAGAACAAACAGACAAGGACAGGAAAAAGGAAAAAGAACATAAAATACCGCATACACAAATTTTGACAAGAAACGAGCTCAGGATAACAGGATGCATAAAGTATCTAGTGGAAAGTGGAATCTTTAGTATACCAGTCGGAAAGCATTGTCTCACGCAAACACATATGCTGAAATGCTACGCCATGAGACCACCTTAGCGAGTAGATAATGTACTAACAAAACTTTAATGGAAGAAAGTTTCAGAAGCAAAGAAGCCAACTTACCGAATAAGGAGCTCTCCTGGTACTCACTGCATCGTTTTCATTAAATATTGGAATTACTTTCTCAGATAACAAAAGATTAACAGAATCAATGAGCTGTTTCCTAAACGCTTGGTCTCTGAAATCATTGTCAGTAACTAGAAGTTGAGCAGATTCCACATCCAACTGTAAAAATGAACAGCAAAGTGTTTATAAAATTTTAGAATACCCATCATTATTAATTTTTTTAAATGACCAAGAAAGCCATGAGACGTCTAGTTTATAGAAAACCAGCTCCACTGTGACTTCACCTGGCTGAACAAAGTATCATAGAGAGTCATTAAGCCTTTTTGTCCAACAGCTGCACAAACTTTCCCCCCAAGCTCCATATGTTGTTTTGAGCTGCAACAATGAAAGTCATCTGAATTTGATAATAAAAAAGGAAGTAATGTCGAGCTCGAATTCATATGTTACAGATCCATTAGAAACTTTAGCAACATGATTCTAGTGCTACTCAGTACCACAGGCAATCAAGGCAAGAAATTAAGTTCATGAACTATCTTTCAGAAGGAGAGCATGAAATGCAGAGACCTGTTGCTTTGCGAATGCCTGTGTCTAAGACGTTGACGGCCAACACTAACAGCACCTGATGTCACCACAATAATCTCATATCCTTCTGAGTTCAGATCACGAATCTGTAATGTAGTCAATACAAAATTAGAGTTGAAAAAAAAAATCTTGCCATCAAAAAACTTTTATCACAAGATTATCAAATAACCTGCTCACACAGGGCCCCTAGTCTTCCAAGAGCTAATCTGCCATCAGCTCGGGTAACAACAGCTGTTCCAACCTTAATTCATAAAAATAAAATATCAGTATAACATCAAACTCATGGATCCCAATAAAAATTCACATTGCAAAACAAAGAGGAAAAGAAAGAAAAAAGACCCGGCACTTAAATTCATCAAACTCAAAAAACAAATCTCAAAGATATTGAGAAACCAGTTTTATACAATCATTTGTGATTTTTCTTTACTGATAATAGCTCAACATGCAAAAAGCAAAAGACTTGATCTCAGTGTTCTGGCAAGTGAAAAATGACAGCAAATTCTAGCATCTTAAGTTGTGGGAAAGAAATAATTAGAGAACTTGGTTAACAAAGACCCAATTCCAAACTATTTACAAAAATATAGGACACGGGAAAGTATCTTAGAATTGAGATTACCACGTTTCTTAATGATTAATTAGTGTCAGCGGGGTAGTGGTTCACAATTCAATTCAATGGTGTCTCTCTCGTTTTATTCCAATCTGGACAAGGGATGAGGCAAGGGGATCCCCTATCCCCATACCTCTTCAACTTGGTGCAAAACATACTTTCCAAATTAATACATCAAGAATTTCAAAAGAAAACATTGCAAGATATCATCATCCAATAGGTGCAACACTTGTTTCTCACCTAATGTATGCTGATTATATATTACATTTTGCAGGTGGAGACACGCGATCAATAAGGAATCTAATGGGGATTCTAGAAAGGTATTGTTCTTGGTCAGGCCAGCTGATTTGCAAAGCCAAATCAGCCGTGTACATGTCTGAGAACATTAGCGTGGCAAGAAGGCACATGATACTCTAGACTACAAGATTCAGAGAGGGATCCTTCCCTTTGGTCTATCTAGGTGCCCCAGTGTGTAAGGGTCGGCTCAACAGGCAAGCTTTGGAGCCACTAATAAGAAAGATCAGGAGAAGGCTAGCTGGATGGCGTGGGAAGCTTATGACCCAAGGGGGGAGGCTAACCCTAATAAGACATGTTATGGCGAGCTTACCTATCCATACCATGGCTGCACTAAAGCTCCCACAGTGGACCATCAAAGAAATAAGGAAACTTATGGCAAATTTTTTATGGGGAGAATCTGAAGGAAGGAACAAACTGCACTGGAAGAGATGGACTCTTCTGTGTAAGCCAACAAATGAGGGGGAATTGGAGTGAGGGACCCGTGCGATGTTCAGAAGGCTTTAGGACTGAAGCTCTACTTCAACATGATGACAAGAAACAACCTCTGGCAGAGATATCTAGCAGCAAAATACACCAGAAAGGAACACCTTATGGCGAAACAAACTAGGCCAACTGACTCAAGATTATGGAAGCACATAATGGAGTACAAGCAGGAAGTATTGGAGAATATTCAGATCATGGTGCGAAGAGGAAACTCGAGTTTTTGGTTTGACAAATGGATGGCAATGGTATTCTTGGGCTGAGAGTAGAACAAGTTTAGAATAAAGGCGCCATGATTGCAGACTATGTTCAGGATGGAACTTGGAATCAGCAAAGGCTAATACAAGAAGTTGGACAGGAGATCACGGGGGAAATAATGAGTCAAGCACCACCACAACGGGTAGGGGATGGCATTATAGTTTGGAAGCCATCCTAGAATGGGAAGTTCTCTGTTAAGACTGCATGCGAAAATATCAGAACAATGGCTGATGAAATACTGGTGGATGAGTTAATTTGGCACAATGTCCTCTCTCCCAAAATCAGCTTATGACATGGCGAGCATGGAATAAGTGCTTACCCACTGATGAAAACATTAAAAGCAGGGGCATTCAATCGGTCTCGTGGTGCCAATGCTGCCAAATCAGGTCACAAGAATCCTCTTATCACATATTATCAGATTCAGTTCTAGCTACCAGACTATGGGATAGAGCAGCAACCCACATGGGAATTGATTTTACAAGGCCAATGGGGTGGCATGCAAGGATTATGCAATGGCAATTGATTAGAAAAAACACGGGTCTCACGGGTTTCCTATCCAAAATCATCCCATCTATCCTGACTTGGCTCCTCTGGATTCGAAGGTGCAATGGTCGTTTTGAGGGCTTGCAGCAGAATGAAGAACAAATCTGGCAGCAGGTAAAAAGTACCCTAGTTTCACTACTAGAAATAGCTAACAGGAGTTTTCCCATGGAGGTACAGGACACTCACCTGATGCAACGGCTGAGGATAGCAATCAGACACAAACAGCAAAGAAACACAAAGATTGTGCGTTGGGAAAAGCCTCCTATAGGCTGGGTTAAACTAAATATTGATGGTAGCTGCTTTGGGAATCCAGGTCCCGCAGGGGCTGGAGGCATCGTAAGAGACAGCAATGGAGATTGCCTTGCTGTGTACTCGGTCTATCTTGGTGAAGGCACCAACAATGCTGCAGAATTACAAGCCGCAACCGAAGGACTAAAGCTTTGCAAGGCCAAAGGCTGGCATGATGTGCTACTTGAAACAGATTCTATGTTACTGGTTAATTGGATCACAACTGATGAATGCACTCCTTGGTATCTCTGGGATTTCTGGAACGCTTTCAAAGCACAAAAGCAGGGACTAAGGTGCCATGTCAAACACCAATACCGAGAGGGAAATTCTATTGCCGACTTCTTAGCTAAACTAACAACCTTAGGAGATACCTTAACCTACTGGCGCAAGGATCAGCTGCCAAAGAGTGTGCAAGGAATGGTCAGATTAGATAAACTGGGCTACCCCAACACTCGGGCTACACTAAAGCTGAGGTTGGAGGAATCCCATATTTAAATGTTGTAATTTTGACAACTTTTGTAAGGGTTTAGACTCTCACCAGAGAGACATGTGAATAAAAGATCACCTAACTTATCAAAAAAAAAAAATTAGTGTCAACGGGGTATGCTAAGAGCGATACATATAAGACTATGTTACGACCACATTTGACTTTCTCTATCTCTTCACCTTCACCATCACACATTTCGCCAATAAACAAATCTAAACCTTTCTATGGACAACCATGGGATAGTCATTGTTCTCATTCATCATTACCAGACAATTAAGAAACTTTGAAATCTCAAACATTCACAAACCACGAAGATTCGGAAAACTAAAAAAATGACAACATTTGCAAACACAAATCCTTTCAAATAGCAAAAACCAAAACAATTAAACCAATCCACACCGCTAATGACTGAAACAACAAACTAGAACTACAAGACCTTGATGATGAGACGCTTTACGCCCTTCATAAACGCACGGGTAGAATCCTGAGCCTCCATTTCTGAATCAGCAGAAAAATGCTTTGGTGTCTGACTCTTCTGCTTCTTACAGAAGTCCAAATGAAGTGGAATCAGATAGGAGACTGCGGATTTTGGTTGTCAAGGTGAACAGTACCACCGGAGACGAGTAGTATTTATAGGGATTTTTTGCACGTGGCGCACATAAACGGTTAAAGGTTTTGCCTGTTTACAATTCGGCCCCAAAATGCTTCTATAAATTACAAAATGAACGACGATAAATGTAACTCAAATTCATAATTAGTTAATGGTAGTTACCCTACAGATAAGCATGATAAGAAATCATGGAAGGTATAAAGGGTGTGTAGTGCATGGTGTATAAAATTATTTTAGGCCCGGACTTGTGCATGATATTCACGCTAAGTACTTCATTTAGTGGACCGCAGAGATGTTGCCGAACCGCCGATTTTTTTTATTGTCGATTTTGAAAAATGAAAATCGTAACTTAAATCGTCGGTTGTCGATTAAGTTGTTTGTCGGTTCGGTTGATGGTTTCTTCCGATTTTGGATACCGGTTTACGGTCTCACAGTTTCGGATGATTTCATGACGATTCCTACACGGTTGGTAACAAGTTGTAACCTTCGGTGTAATTGACTATTTTGAGTTTTTTTTTTAATTTTTTAAAAAAAAAATATTACTCCAATTTTCTTTTAAATTTTTTACTTATTATATATTTGTAATATAAGTCTATAAAAATTAAAATACATTATTATAAGTTATAATTTACTTAGATTTGTAATTTTTATTTTTGTATATTATTAACATTTAATATAAAATAAAATAATTACATAAAATTAGAATAAAAATTATAAATGACAAATATATAATATAATAAAATAATAAGCTTATATAAAGTTATAAACATATAATATAAATATTTATATTTATAATCTAAATTTATTTTTAATATAGTTAAGAAGATAACAAAGGGAGAGAATGGATTGAATTAACATTTATAATAAAATTGCCTACGTATAATTTATGTATGTATACATAAATGAATCAAAGCCCATGTAGTCCTCTTTTTTTTTTTTTTACTTTAATCATCGATTTGATCACTTGAGATCGATTGGGCTTGATGTGCTTGCTGATCCCGTATCTTCATTTAGTTCGAATGGATCGTCTTCAACGGGCGGATGTTCTTGATCTCTATGCTCTGCTGCTATCCAATCCTCCAGGCACATTACATATTCTAGGTTCTAAGGGCTTAAATTTGAACGGGGGTCATTTAACAGGCACCTTCATGGCTAAATGCTTGTTATACGGCAACGATTAAAACTGGACATGCTAAAAACTCTTTTGTCATGGCCAATAATATTGAAAAATCTCGTGATTTGCTCCATCACCAGCCAAGAATATATAGCATATTGTCATCCTCTTCTATACCTATTTGTACAATCTCAAAAGTAGTAGATAAATAATTGTCAAGTTCCACAAGTATGGAACTTGACGAAGGCCTGACACGTTTACTGGGTAGTCGGTTTCTCAGATTCCCCAACCTTGAGGTTCCACTAAACTACTTCCACTAGAAACAAATACCCTAGAAGGTTGAGTCGTAATACCTAAGCGTACTTGATACTCTAAAGATAAACCATTTAATAAATTAATTACACTTTTAATTATTTCCTTATAATATTTAATTGGTTCATCATACTCGTCTTTAAATCTACTATAATAATCTTCTAAATATGTTGTTAAACCTTTTAATTTAATGTATGGGTCTAAGACGGTTGCAATTAGGTTAAGTAGTGGTATATCTATAAGATATTTACACCATTTTTCTTTAATAGCATCTAATGCAGGTTGTAAACCAGTTTCCTTTTCATAATTATGTATCATTTCTCCTATATCAACATAAATGAGAACAATAAGATGCGAAATGGGCTTATACACATGAGATAATTTTTTGGTATAATCATTAAAATATTTTAACAATATTAAAGTTTTTCAGTATCTATTCAATTTACCGGATATACATATATATGATTGTTGAATGTATTAAAAAAATAAAATTCTAATAAGGAATTGTTTGATTAAGCATATGGTACGTTGAGTTCCAATGAGTTGCTACATCTACGCTAAATTGAATGAGCCTAAGCCCATTTTCACGATAAAATCTAAACCATTGTTTCATTACATTTGGTCTATTTGCTAAAACTTTTATAGCTATTTTAATTTGATTGACACTTAAATCAGTACAGCTTAAAACATCTTGTACAGAAATTAATAATATGACAAATACATCTAGCATGCAAGAAGCGACCACCAAATAAAGAATCACACAATTATTTTAATTCATGATGCATCCTTAGGAGATGCATTATCAAAAGAAAACACTATACATTTGTTGTATTTTTCTAATATACCTATTATCATGAAGCTTATATTAGTAACATTATGTGTTTCACCAAACATCCTATAAGCTAATATTATTTTCTGTATTTTTCATTCACTATCTACCCAATGACAAGTTACCCATATAAGCATGTGTTCAGCCAATTATCTGACCATATATTACTACATATAGAGACATTTTGATTCCCTAAAGTCGAAAAAAGTTGAGTTAATTTTTGTTTTCTTTTAAAATAATATTTTTTAATATTAGTAGTGTGTGATTTACACATAATGTTCAAAGTTACGACTTATAGAAAAGTTAAAAGGAAGACCCTCCATATAAATTAAATCAAATAAACCATTCGTATTTCTTTTTTCATTATATCGAAATAAAGAAAGACTAGAAGAAAACGTACCTCCACTTCTACCTCTAACCCCAACCCCAACTCTAACTCCAGTTGAACCCCACTACTCGAAAGTTGGGTTCGACTATGATCTATTCCATATTCTACCAGATGTGCCGTTCTTAAATGATTGGTTAGTGATTCATAACCTCCACCTTTAAATTCCATAAAAAAATTTAAGTTAAACTAATTCTTAACTAAAAAATAAACTAAACCCTAAGAAGCCTGAATTGATTCAGCAAGTATCCAGGTAGCCGATGGAGTCACAATAGTCTAACTTAAATACGGGCTTCTAGACAGTAGTCGCTATTCCCGTAAGGGCCCCAGATATTTGTTGGAGAATGGTCTCACTTAAATATTAATCGTAAACAACTTCTCACAAGAACGATTGTTGGGAAACTTCTTTTGACTTTCTAAAATAAAATATTTAAACTAATACTAATATTCAATAAACTTAAATTTTATACTAATATTCCATATAAAAAAATACTTTTTTAAAATTTTTACCTTTACAAAACTCGTATTTTGACGTACAAAATCAGCATTGTGCATAATAGTGGTTGAGGCCTTTTTCCAGAATTGGAACCTTATCATAAAATTCGAGCCATATTCAAGATTTGTTTGTCTTAATATCTTGTGAGGTACGTTGACATTGAGTTTGAGGCTGAGAGGTCAGCGACGTTGGTCGGGATGGAAGATTTTCAATTCCACTAGAGCGAACAAAATCCTTGCTGGGAAACTCCAAACCCAACACTTCTAAAGCAGTAAAATCAATATTTTCATTAACAAATTAGTGAAATGTCATCTCGAAATCGGGGCAGGGGATGTGGAAGGATGTAGTGATGAAAAAGAAGGAATATGAGACATTTTTGACATTTTCTTGGTAGTAAAAATAAATAAATAGAACAATTGCTAAATAAAAATCGCTAGTAATAAGAAATTGAGAATCGGACTACGAAGTACTAATAGTAAATGAGACTTGAGTCTTGAGAGTTGAGAGAGTAAGAAATTGGTGTGAATGAAATGAAAATGTGAGTGAGTATTTATAGAGGTACAAAAAAATAACTGTTACTGTTTGACGGGTGGCAAAGACTATTTATTATTTTTTTAATTTTTTTTTTATATAAACCGCTCCAGCGGTCGGGCAAAAATGTCTATTTTTTAATTTTTAAAATTGTTTTTTTTATATAAACCATCGCCCTATTGATGCCCCACCGCCGGAATCCAACAGTCAGGAGGCAATGACTATTTTGGAAAAAAAATTGTTTTTTTTATAAAAGGATGGATTCCGCCGTCCGACCACCGGTTGCTGACTAAATCTGCCGAAATCCGGCGGTTGGAGATTTTTTTAAAAATATTTGTGGCTATAGATTTTCGTTTTTATAATATAACTTATAAAACATATATAACTTATAATTTATAATCATTCCAAAAAAAACTTATAATTTATAAAGTTATAAAATTATAAAATTTATAAAAACTAAAGACTTATATAACATATGAAGTTTTTAACTTAAAAACTTATATAACTTATAATTATAAACTTATAAACTTATAAAATTTATAAAAGTTAAAAACTTATATAACTTATAAAAATTTTAAAACTTATATAAATTATAAGGTTATAAACTTATAAAATTTATAAAATTTTAAAACTTATATAACTTATAAAAATTTTAAAACTTATATAAATTATAAGGTTATAAACTTATAAAATTTATAAAAGTTTAAAACTTATATAACTTATAAATTCTATTAACTTATAAAATTTAAGAACTTATAAAACATATATAAATTATAAAGTTATAATCTTAAACAATTTATAAAAGTTAAAAACTTATATAACTTATAAATTATATTTACTTATAAAACTTAAGAAGTTATATAACTTATAAAACTTCAAGCTTATGTAACTTATATATTATATCAAATTACCAACTTATAAAAATTAAAAATTTACATAACTTATTAACTAATAAAACTTAAGAACTTATATAATTTAATAATTTATAAACTCTATTAAGTTGTATATAATATATTTTAAGAAAAGGTTAGGGTTTACGGCGGTTTGACCGCTGGATTCATATATATATTTTAATTTTTTAATTATTACGGCGGTCGGGCCGCCTCTCGACCGCCGGTCAAACTGCACCAGTAGTTTGACTGGCAGCATTTTTTGTTTTTTGTTTTTTTCAAAAATAAATTCCAATTGATTCCAGCCGATTGAAACCTTCAAAAAATTGTCAGTTTTGTTATTATTATTATTTTTTTATATATAAAACCATTGATTTTAAAAACTTTAAGTTTCAAACCTTGAGCAAATCTTTAACCTCCAAGTTTCAAAACCACCAAATTTTCTTTGGTTTGGGTTCTGCTGTTTTCCCGGTTAACGGATAAGAATGCTTATCTCTCGTAGGGGTGAATAAATTTCCCGATGGTAAATGTTAATACCGTTTACCGAGCAAATTTCTCGATGGTAAATGGTAGTACCATTTACCGTTATACCGTATTATAACAGTTTTATGGTAATACGGAATGGTAACGATTTTGATTTTCAATTACCGTTTTAAAATGGTACGGTAATGGTAATTACCATTACCGCACCGTTAAATATTGTTTACCATTTTCATACACAAAACGATACATTTTGAGATTTTATATCCATTTTCTTTGTGTGTGCAATTCAAGAAGGGCATTAGGGCACTAGGGCACTGAACTATTCTCTCCCTTGTGATAACACGTCTTGCGACTTTGCGTCTTCCTCTTCCATTCTCACCAGAACGAGGCCCTAGGGCACACTATTCGTGGTGGCGGCAACTTCTCAGAGAACTTGACAAAAGTAACGGTTTTGAAGTTTTTGATGTTGATTTAGTTTGTTGATTTGCTCGTTTGGAATTGATTAGGAGTTTACTTCGAGCTTCAAGTTCTTGGGTTGGGTTTAGTTTGCTAAGTTGCTCGTTTGTATTATGCAAATGCAATGGTGTTGTTTCGGTTCTGATTTTGGCACTTAGGCTGTATGTTTCAAGAATTGTAGACAAAGTTCTTCATACATGGCTTAGCATCTATCGGTTCTGATTTGTAAATCAATTTGCGTTATTGTGTTAGAATATTGAAATTTTTCTATAAGCTTGTATTGTTGTATATTAAAATAATTATTTTTCTTGGTTGATAGTCCCCAATATATGCAACTTCATGTGTTCTCAAAGTTATTGTCTAGTTGTTTTAGATTCCCACACCACACTGAGTTACGATAAAATACAATGTCAGTGAATAAGAAACAAAGGTAACGGTTTTGAAGTAAATTTAAACTATGTTAGCGAATAAGAAACAAACGATAATGGTAAAATACCGTTACCGTAACATTTACTGCAATACCGTAGTAATACGGTTTTTCGGTATTATGGTACTATAATGGTAATGAAAAACCATTACCATTAAAAAATGGTATGGTAACGGCAATGTCCATTACCGTTATCGTTTACAGTTAGCTCACCCCTAATCTCTTGTGGATTGGGTAAAACTTGGGTCCTTAAGGTTTAGCCCCCAACCTTTGACTCATGGGCATGACACCAAATAATTATTTTACGATTGAACCTTAAACCTCATACTCCTTAAAAAAAAAAAAATTAAGTTCAAGTCATTCCATCACTGAGCAAATTAGGGGTGAACAAATTTTCTGATGGTAAACGGTAATACCGTTTACTGTCTGATACCGTTACCATTATTGTATTATATCGATTTTATGATAATACGGAATGATAAAGGTTTTCATTTTTAATTACCAATGAAAATGGTACGGTAACGTTAATTACCTTACCATACCGTTAAATACCGTTTACTATTTTGAAAACAACGTCGTTTAATTTAGGTCACAATTTCAATGAAATGAAAAATCATTCGAGTTTTTAAAATTAAATATTTGAACTTATTTATGGTGTTTAATCATGTTTTATCATATTTGTACAGTGCTACAGATTTTTTGTAATTAATTAAAACTACCGATTTTTTGGGAGTGCCAGATCCATTTTTTTTGGAACATACAAAACAGAAACGGCAAGTGTTGGTGGAGGATGTGTGTATGGATGGGGTTGATCAGGAGGCCGAC